>OX456985.1:90546250-90812523 GCA_949752695.1 Melanostoma scalare | reverse complement strand
TTACATGTAGCCTGGTTTCGACTCAACTCAACCTACCTAGTCAACGAAATAAGTTGTAATATACCTACCAAGCCGTTATCAATTATTTTTCGAAGGAAGAAGACATTTCTTGCTATATATTATGATTTCGAAAGTCGGAGGGCTTTTGGTGTTGCAAGCGGTGCCTCTCGAAGCTCGGGTCATGGGCGATGGCACACTATACATAACCCTCCCGCCGCCTCTGGATATTGGGTATATAAAATGTGAGCTTGCGTAGCTCTAAAAGGGTCTTTCATTTTCTAATAATTTTAATTAGATTCTCCCTAAACTTGTTACAGTGCAGGTCTTGATAATGTGCTAGCATTTAAATAATATTTATGTTTGAAATGCAAATGGCACGATAGGTACCCACCTATTTGTTTGCACAAAGCAAAATTAATTTCTTTTTAATCTTTCCTACGCGCCCCTGAACTTGGCATATGGTTGGTTTAACATGGCATTCAGATTTTAAGCGGGCTTTTTACTTTTATGTTTCAGGCAGCATTAGGTACCTACTTTTTACCACGCTCTCTTTTCTGAGGCAATGTTAAAAATTCAAATAGATAGATAGGCACATTGCACTGGCATTGCACAGATTCCCTTTTTAATAGTTTGATTAAAAATCAAAAACTATCTGGTCTTTAGTCCAAAAACAAAGTTTAAATAAAAACTTTCTATACCTTCACATTACCTGTTTCGTTATTCTAAAGTAAATCCTTTCAAATCATCTCCATGGCTTTCTATCGACAAACAAAAATCACGCTCCTATAAATTTTCTATGTATAATCATAATCGCACATTCAACTCTACAAGAACAAACTCTCAACCGGAATTCGAATACAAAAGGATATGCATAATTTTCCTCTTGGTAATTTTTTTTTTTTCACTCGTGCTCTTTTCCCTTTTGTTGCCTCCTGATTTTTAATGGCGGTCTGATTTCCATTTTTCACTTCTTCCACTCAACAACAATCATTATTCTTCTGTCATGTGCATATGTAGGTATATTTTCATTCTGCGTTGTTCCCAAGTGTGTCTTCCTTAAACGCACCACTTCCTAAAATACACCACCACCATTGCCGTCTAAATCGTCATTGCGATCGTCATCATTCATCAACTTCATCACTCAGTGCAATTATATTCGTTATTATCCGTACGAAGGGATAATATACTTATATACATTAGATTGCTGTACGTATCAATATATATGAGTATACCAACCTTCCCTATGCGCTTGTTTTGAGTCGTCATACGGCACATCATTGCATAATTTTTCATTTTTATACTTTTTTTGCTCTCCTCCCTCCTCTAGACGACGCGTTTTTCTATTGTCAAGTCAACCACCTACCTTATAAAATAAAAAAGCAGAAAACTATAGAGCAAGGGGAGAAGTTGAACGTTAAATTAGGACAAACGAGAGCAAAACACAACCACCATTCATTCGGCTCTCAGCTCTTCTCTTTCTCACTAGGTTTTAAGGATTTTTTTTGCTGCCCTCTCCATAGCACGGCCTCAGACAGCGCATCACCTGAAGAGACAGAACTGCCCTGTTTCCTGTTTTTTCCTCACTATTAAAAAAAAGATATCTCCATTGCTTGATTCGCATGCCCCTCCCATATCCGATTTTATGTTTCCTTCTTGGGAGAAAAAAAGAAGTCCTTCTATCCTTGTTTTACAAGGATTGTGCACTGTGCTGCTTTCTCATCAATCCATGGATAGAATGTTTTTCTCTTTAGCCAAACTAATAAGGAAAGTTTTCATTTGTGATTCCTGGTTAAATAGCAAAGAAATTCCTCCTTTTTTGGGGGGGGAGAAAGATATTTTCTTTATAGCTCAAGATGATTGTTTTGGGGCTTTCTTGCCTATTGGCTGGATTTCATTGTTAAGTGCTTTGGCTAGGGTTTATAATAATAATTAGAGAATAACTCGATATGGATCCTTTTGAGAGTTTTTTCTTTCCTTCACCTTGTTTAAGCCTGTGGCAGTGAATAGCTCTTGGTGGGATTAAAATTAATTATGGATATCTCTGTTTTAATGAGTCTAGACTGGGCTGATGGCAATTGTTGGATTTGAATTTAATTATCGAGGTTTCAGAGAGAGCGATTTTTTACTTTTATTCAGTTAACAAGAGGATTCGGACACGTGTCGATTGTAAGTCGGAAAGAGTCTTTGTCTTTGTTATCATTATGGTTTTTTATATAAGGGTTCTAAACATGGCATTGTAGGAAAATAATATTCGCCATTAGCTTACATTTCAGCTTTCAGGTGAACTTCAGTTTTTGCTACTGACCAAATTGAAGCCACCCGAACAATGGCTTCTTGTTACCTCATCTCGCAAATCAATGTAACAGAAATAATTTCTTCTTTTTCACGAGGGTAGGTTCTCCTTAAGGCTCTGATAATTATAATTATTGGTGTCGGCAAATCCTATGATAGATATGATCAGGAAAAACTGAAAATTGGTTATTATGAAGAAATATCCCACCTATCGCCGATGAACATGTTAACCAATATTGACTGGGTGCCCCTGAACCCAAATCAATTAAGAACCTAGCAGTGTCAATTCGCTGGTATAGTGACAAACAAACTTTTTCAAGGTTTTTACCTCGCTGAATCTAAATATTAGATTAGAATTTTCCCAATAACTTGCGTTTCCGAGATATTAAACATTCAAAATCGAAAAAATCCAGTTTTTGCTATTTTTGAGCCTACCAGTGCCGATCTGCTACCGAACGCGTAAACACGCACCGTGCCAAGTGTCCGCTTACCATTCCCCCCGTTCACTTCATAAAGCAATTAGATTTCTTCCCCCCAAAAAAAAATTACACCAAAAAAACAATAAAACAAACTGCGCTGTGCTTCAAAAATTTAATTAAAGCAAAAAAAAAAAAAAAAGCCCAATCAATAGACCAAACACTGTGCATATACCTCCTTATCTTCTCCTCCCCCACACCACTCTCATAGTCTCAGTGACTGCACACATTTCTTCGATTTGATAATTTCTTATCTTATCTGGGTGGTGTGTGCAGTCAATGAGACTGTGGGTTTGCTAGGCGGATAGTGAGATCAACGGTGTTGATCCCGTTGGTGAACCAAAATCAAATTGCTTGCTGGGCATAGCACCGCTAGTAATTTTTTTTTGGTTTCCCAATAAGATTTGCACTTGTTGATTTTACTTAGATAGCGTCTGCGTTCGATATTTTGTTTTGTGTGTTTTTGTGAATGGTGATGTCGGGTAAATTTCGGGTCGATTTTAGCAACATTAGGGGGTTGCGATCGAATTTCTTTGCTGTGTACGCTCACACTGCAAAATGCAGGCCAGCTGTTTTGGCACTAAGTGAAACACAGGTGGGTGTTGGTTCTGAACCCTCAGAATTCAATCTGCCTGGATATAGCTTAGTGCCACTATTCTTTTCCTCCCATGGCCTCGCCGTTTATGTTCGAAATGATATTGCTTACCAGCTTCTACCACAATACGGCCTTTGTTCCAATACGAACTTTAATTTCATGTGGTTAAAATTCACCGTCCGTAAGCATATCATTCATTATTGTTTAATTTATAGAAGCCCCAATTTAGATAGCAATTCAACCTCTAACGAGTTTGATGCGCTATCTGAGTCCATAATAAGAATTATTTCCCTTTATCCTCACACTGAAATCGCAATTGCGGGCGATTTCAATGTACACAATTCTGGTTGGCTTCGACATTCTGGCCAGACAACACCCGAAGGAAAATATGTTGAGATCTTCGCTGAGTTTAACGAATTAACTCAACTTGTTGATGAGCCAACTCGGGTTCAAGATATTGAAGGCCATGCGGCCAACACTCTTGACTTATTTCTCACTTCTCATCCCGAGAAATATAGGGTTGTAGTATCATCTCCTTTAGGCAAATCGGACCATTGTGTCATATCGGTAGATTTTTCGTTATCCGTCACGGTAATAAAAGAGAAAGTCCCCAAAAGAACTGTATGGCAATACGAGAAAGCCAATTGGGACGGCCTGAATAATTTCTTTCGAAATTTTAATTGGTCATTGTGCTTTCTCGACGGAAACGTTGATGCATCAGCTGATATGATATCTAACGTAATTCTCAACGGCATGAGAAATTTTGTTCCTCACAGATTAAAAAGTATCATCCCCAAAGAGAATTCGTGGTTTGATTCAAGCTGTAAAGAGGCGATTAGGGATCGAGAAAGTAGTTTTCGAAAATTTAAAGACAACCCGACTGTAGAAAACCGAAATTTGTTCAAAAGGGCTAGAAATATCTGTAATGCTCAAATACAAAGGACTAAGTTTTTACATGACCAAAAAGTAAGGCAAAAAATACTATTGTGTCCAAAAGGAAGTAAAAACTTTTGGTCTTTTGTTAAGAATATTAAGAACTCGACCACATCATCGGTCCCAACGCTCGTCTTCAATGACTCTCCGTATGTCAGCTCCATCGACAAAGCCAATTTGCTGGCAGCTCAATTTGCTGCCAACTCGACACTTCCTTATAGCATTTTGGCTCCACCTGAGCTCGAGTCTGCAAATTCTTTGATGAAGCAGATATTTTTTCGAACTCGCTCGGTTGCGAGAGTCCTTAAAGATCTCAACATACATAAATCCGCTGGTCCAGATGGTATACCCGCCGTTATTCTGAAGAGGTGTTCTTCTACGCTGGCAAAACCACTGCGTAAACTTTTCCATCTTTCCTATTCTGCTGGGATTTTTCCGAGCAGATGGAAAACTGCATTTGTCCAGCCGGTCCCTAAAAAAGGCACTAACGTCCCTTCTTTCCAAGGTCATGGAAACGTTGATAAACCGTCAACTTATGAAATATCTTGAAGAACGAAAGCTTCTTAATGACCGTCAGTACGGCTTTCGTAGCAAACGGTCCACTGGTGATTTGATGGCTTATCTCACCGAAAAGTGGAACCAATCTTTACATTGTTTTGGAGAAAGTAAGATCATTGCGCTAGATATTTCTAAAGCATTTGATAGAGTTTGGCATCAGGCTCTTTTATCGAAAATGCGTGCTTTTGGTATCGATGAGTCTCTTCTTCGTTGGATTAGAAATTACCTTTCCGACCGTTCAATACAAGCTGTATTGGATGGCTTCAAGTCTGATATCCACTTCATAAATGCTGGTGTGCCCCAGGGCTCCGTTTTGTCTCCGACTCTCTTCCTCATTTTCATTAATGGTCTCTTGTCTGAAACTTCTAATCCGCTTAACTGTTTTGCTGACGACTCGACCCTCAGCTTTTCATATTCGTTTCCAAATTCACGTCCCTGTTCTTCGGATGTGGAACTAGAACGGTTGCGTATGATAAGCTTATTGAATTCTGACCTTGACAGCATTGTTTCATGGGGTCTTATGAACCGAGTAGAATTCAATGCTTCGAAAACTCAATGCTGTCTCTTGTCGTTGAAGCTTAACATTCCCCCATTGCCATTATCCATGAATGGTACCTGCATCGAAGAAACCGAAAAGCTGTCAGTACTTGGTATGTGTGTAAACGATGATCTTCGTTGGAACGACCACATATTTGAAGTCGCCAAAAACGCTGCTAAATGCTTAGGTTTCTTGAGACGATGCAGGAAGTTCTTCACCCCTTCTGATCTGGCTACAATTTATAAGGCCTTCATCCGCCCAAAACTGGAGTATAACTCTCATATCTGGTCAGGTGCTTCTCAAACATCTTTGCGCCTACTTGATAGGGTACAAAATAGAGCGTTAAGATTGATAGGTGATAGTTCAATCGTAGAATCGATTGATTCTCTTGGACATCGTCGAAACGTCACCTGTCTCTCTCTCTTTTATCGCTTTTTCCAGAAACAGTGCTCTAGTGAAATAGCCAGCTGCATTACTCCCTTGAAACAATTTAGCCGCAACACCCGCCTCGCTAGGAATGCTCATAAGTTCTGCCTTGAGCCCAACTTCGGGCGTACAGTCAAGTATAGAGATTCTTATTTTAGTCGCACCACCCGAATGTGGAATGCTTTACCTGGCTCTGTGTTTCCCCTGCATTACGATTTACAAAGATTCAAAAGCAACGTGCATCGGTGTCTCCTTACAAATCCTCTCCTATTTTCCTAAATGCTCGCACTGTGTTTAATAACATTATAAGGGTAGTCATAACCCCTTGATGTGCGCGTTAATTATAAAAAAAAAAAAAAAAAAACCTTTGTTTTACTACGAAAAAATTGTCAACCTTAAAACAAACCAATGCTTTTCTGATATGGTTTTTCTTTTCCTGATTCTATCAAATTGGTGTCAAAATATGGTTCTTTTTCATCAAATTACTAAGAGATATTGCTTCAAAAGTTGTAATACACAGGTACACGGTCATGCAAGAGTCGTGAAATACGCCGAATCTGTTGCTTGGAAACTTGTATTAGGTAGGTATACGAATTATTCTCCAACAAAAAGGGCTGCGTGTGGCCGCGATTTATTCACCGGAAGCATATTCGATGACTGAAGTTGAGCTTGGAAGAAAATTATAATTTTATAGCCAGTGATCACAATGCCGAACACCAAGTTTTCAATTATCCAATTCAAGGAGCACCCAACTATTTACTCGGTTAGGGCTTCACCATTTGGAGTGTGATGTCGACCTGCTGGTTACTGACAGGCAATCATTTGCTCGAAGTGACAGCTATCTATGTAGATCTATTGTTCTTGGACCCAATACTAAATGGGACTGGCGACAATTTGCGATATACGGGAAACTGTTTGACGTTTGAGAACGACATCAGTGAACACTTTGGATGACGGCGCGGCGGCGATATTGCTTCCGAACGACCATGTTAGCAGAAGGAGTACGTGCCGACGAACTCTTACAAGTCCAGTAAGACATGTTGGCCGCGCTTTTCGAACTGTATTGCCCCTGTTTGCAACAGGAATCTATCGAAAGTTAAGATCGATGGATACCTACAACCTACTGAGGATGCAATCCATAGTTCAATGGACAGGTAAATTCCTTAGCTAAGCAACATGACTCAGCAAACAATATTATTTGAAATGATTTGGAAATTGGAACTCTAAGGTCACAGATCTGACCTGAGAGACGAAAAATCACAAGAGCGATCTGAGAATCCTGGTTCACTAGGTTCAATAACGGCCGATAACAGGGATAACACCCTGTTCGTTTCTAAAGGTGCGTGGCGATTAGACAGCAGATGAGAGTAGACCTCTCTTGATAGCAAAGTATCAAGTGGACATTATTGTATTTATAAACTATAATAGCATCACGGAGGGAAAAACGCTGCTACCGCCATCTATATTCTCAATTTGTCTCTTTAGCGGGTTTGAAAATTATCGTTTCGTTGTTCATTTAAGTATGTGGATTGCATTCTCATGAAGAGGCTTCAATGTTCCTCACACTATTTCATGACATGTTTGGCACGAAACAAAAAGCTTTTGACCGCTTACAGTCAAAGCCCATAGGTTTCATTTATTTTTCCCTCTCGCTTTTAGGTTGCTAACACCTATGTGAAACATTGCATCCCTTCTTAAAATATTAAAAAATTATGCGTTCTAGGTTCTACGATTCGCTTTTTCCGATTTGAGAAGGTGGTATGATGAAGAGTATATAGTGGCGGCAATTCAAGCGTTTTCCATTCCTTGGTATTACTATAACATTATCTTTCTAGTATGAAACAAAGTCGCTTTCCGCTGTCTTTCTGTATGCTTAGATCTTTAAAACTACTCTACGGATTTTGAGGAGGCTTTTTTTTAATAGATAGAGTGTTCCAAGAGAAAGGTTTATATGTAGGTATATTTCATCTTATATTTCCATCAATTTCATATTCCAACGAGAAACGAAAACTAAGTGTTTGTTTTGTAAAAAGGCTCCAAAACTACTGAAACGATTTTAATGAAATTTAGAACAGAAATGTTCTAAAACCTGAGAAATGACATAGGCCGTATTATTACGGGAACTAGAAAATAACCGGGAGCCTTATACTACTTTACTTAATTTACTCAATATTACGATCAAGAAAGGGCCCCAGGTACGCCGGGCAGGGCAAGGGCAGGGAAGTACAATGAGAAATGAAACACTTAGTTATCACTATTGGAGTTGAGCTCTCACAATTTGAACACAGTTGCGGACAGTATAATTGGGTACACAAAACAGCTTATAGAAAATATAAGTCTTTTGAGATTTAGTGGAAGTCTCATCTTTCCTGGGACAGAAACAAAAGAAATGAAGTAATTAAGGATTTTCAGTACAGTTTTCGTACACTGATAATGAAATCTACGAATTTGAAGCATATTCAGTTATAAGAATTTTTGTAAGAGTAGCCCTCACACCACACTGTTGATAATGCGACAATCGTTTAACTCATTTTCCCCTTTTTTTAATATAGTGCCACAACAATTGGTTAAACTTCAACCTGTAGAACGATCTTGTGAGACAAAGTGTGCTCATAGCATTTTATCTTAAACTAGCAAACCCGCCCGGCGTAGCTCGGGTCCAACTTCGACGTAGTGTATACTGTAGGTATATAGCATAGTCTCCGCTCTCAATATTTGAATCAGAAAAAGAAACATTCTAATGTTGAAAGAATTCAGTAAATCTGTTTAGCGCTCGGTGCTAGACTCTAAAACGCGGGGTTGTGAGGTTCTGGGATTTTGAAGCTCAAGTCGCTGAGAGCGTTCGGTGTTAGACTCCGAAAAGCAGGCTCGTGATTTATTGTGGCATTTTGATACTAAAGTCGCTGAAAACGCTTGGTAGTAGACACCGATACGCGAGCTCGTGAATTTCTTTTATTTTAATTGGCAAAACGATTTGAACGTTTAGTAATAGACTCTATAGCTCGAGATTGGTATACACCCTTTGACTAAGGCGATTCTCTGTTTCTATTGAAGACTCTCTAATGCGACGTATTTTGGTTGTCCTTGCTGTTGGCACATGTTTTGAAAGCCGTGATCTTGTTATTTAGGCATACTTACTGTTTATTTGAAAAAGTTTTTTGAAACAGGTGATAGGAAACTGCCGGTTATTGTGGAATGGCGTGAAAGAAAGACGAAGGGCAGAGTAGACTGAATTCTTAACACAAAATCTTATTTATTTCACACTTTGTTATTGCTACGCCGCGCCCGCCGAGTGGGTCTGCTGGTTTTAAAATATAGTTCACCCGCCCGAGCTAGCTGCTTTTATATACAGGGTGTCCTGTAATTCGTGTAACATATACTTTCTGAAATGATTGTTGGCCATATTCTAAGAAAAAAATTGAAGCACAGTAAAGTCCGTTTATCAGCTTTGACATCACTCTTTGAAAATTTAAAAAAGGCTAACTTTGGTTTTTCCTGACCTGTGTTAAATTCGATTGCTTTCTTTTTAATTCCGCACACGACCATTCAGTAGGGAGCCGACCGCGCGGCATGATTATTTCGTGATCTATCTAAACCCACCTCCCGTATTTCCGTGCTCAAATCGGTGAAGTAGTTTCGGAGTCTATTCGAGACAAACAAACAAACAATCACACCGATATCTTGAATTAACCGATACCACATATTTGTGTGTGTATTGGCCTGACGATTTTGCGATCATCCCGACATAATATGTTCATGATATATAATAATCAGTTATCTAATTTTTCCTATATATTAACAGTCTTCGATACTGTGAAATTAGTAAGTTTTAAATATACTGAAGTGAAGTTAGTTTGCAGTTTGTTTTATTTTAATATGTATCAAGTTTGCTCGCCGCCCCCTACAAAACCTTTGCTTGTTAGAATACATCTTATATTCACCACTTTCAACTTCCAACAAGCTGGAAAAATATATATCAAGTGCACATGGTATCTAATAAAATTGCTCTCAGGAAATCATGTCTCATAACTGAACAAAGAAGTCGTTATTGGGAAGGCAATGTGGATCAGAAACTGAATTAAACTCAAACGGCATTTTCATTGGGATCATTGGAATCTTTCGTTAGGTGCCAGTTTAGTTATAGCGACCAGGAAAACGAATTAGGAAAAATTTTCAATTGGAATAACCATTATGTTTTCGTTAGAACTTTATAACACAGAGCAAGGAGCCCCTGGGCCTAGCGCATTTCTCACAACCATGCCTTGTGGGGGAATGGAGGGGACCTAAAATTTTCTGCCGGTTCCGAACGTCTAATCGAGAAAGCGCTTTTCATGGCAATGAATACAGACTTGAAGACTAGTCAATTCCTCGCGAAAGGCGATACCCGTTAAAAAAAACTTTTTGCCTCTGTTGGCATTCGAACTCGAACCTCTGGATTAACAGGCGGACATGCTATCCATCGCACCACGGGTACCACATTATATACAAATAATTTGAATATGAACTAGAATAAATATTGATGTAATAGATGAAATAATATTAATATAAAATATAAGTCGTAGAAAAAAAACCTTTTATTTCTGTCCTTCTTAACATACACATATAGGTAACACGGTTATTAAAAAAGACTTTTTTTTAAGAATCTCACTTCGTTGATCACGCTTCTTTCTGTTGTTTTTACTCTCTTTAAATAGGAGAAAGTTCTTTCGGGAGTTGACGTTGAAACGGGCAGTGTAGCTACTATCCTGAATAAAATATATATGTTAATATATTTTTCTTCGGGGCAGCTATCGGGCGCTTCCAATGAATTCTTAGAGGAAGTATTATTCCTTCGGATAAAATATCTCTTCCAAGTATTTATTTCTTCAAGAACAGAAGATGTTTCGGCAGCCAAATATGTTTGGTAAAACTGAACAGTTTCATTAAATTTTTTAGCTGCTTTGTCTATTTCTGACGAAGAATCCTTGAAAATTTTTTTCCAAGGTCCGTAACATAAAAATTGAGAAAAGGATTAAAAAAAAGTAACCTAAAATATTCTTCTGTACTTTGAACCCAAGGGTTCGAACGTTTCTTTTGTTGGTTTACGTTTAACGTCAATATCAAGGACTTCATTACTATGAATTTATTTTTTTTTTTGCATCTTCAAACACTTTCGAAAATGAGTCATTTTCTGCTTTTAGTTGATCCTTTAAATCTTTGGCGAGATCCATAGCTCGGACCAAGTCTTAATTCACTGTTTGAAGTTCACGATTTACTGACAACGAGAGTTGGTTAACGATACTCATAACCTTTAAGCTAATCAAAAACTCGAAGTCCATAGCGTTTTTTAAGTTCCTTACATCACTTTCCAACGTTCTTATTTGGACAAAAGTCTCGAACACAGACGGAAATAGCTCCTCAAAATCTTCAACTGCTTGATATTTTGAGATCCCATCGCGGCAGATTCATCCTTTATAATGGCCCCGATTGCGGTTGTCGATTGACTAATCGATACTCGACTTTTGTCGATTTCGATCGACATCTTTCGTTCATAATTTTCTGGTCGACTGTTGCGTTAGGAAATCATTTTATGGGAAAATGTAAATATTTTATTGAACAAATGCTCATATTTTGATATAATACGAGTATATAATACGAGTATTATATCAAAATATGAATTTGCTGTATAAGAGATTTTAAGAGAAAAGATTTTATTCATACCTACCATTCGTGGAAAATCGATAGGTATAAAAAAGGAATTCAAAAGATTAGCAGCCGTATTTATTAGATTTTCTTAAGACGTCTCTTAGACGTTGATTAGTTAAGTTTCAATTAAAATTTAATTGGAACTTAAGAGAGGTTGATTAAATTCTTATCGATAATCGATTCTGCGCTGATGATAAACTAATTGATAGTTGTGTCAAAATAAAGTAATAAAATCAGAAATCTAGTCCAAATTAAACTGCGTTTTGACAACCATTCGTTTGTAAACAAATGTGGTGCCTTTTTGTTTATCAACAAAAAAAACACTATGTACGAGTATCATCAACTTAAAATGTGATGAAAATCCCTTTCAAATTTTCATTTAAAACTAACGCAACGCATTGTTGGTTTTAGGCCCTTATTATGAGTAGCAAATCGACCGTTCGACCATGGAACAATCTTTCTTTGCCAAACAAAACTGCAATTCCCTAACAATCTCTTAACTCTAGATGTAGGTAGGCACACGACATCCATGGCGAAATGGATAAAGCATAACTACTGCGAGGGCGTTCGACCACCATAAACATCCAAAATGATTTTTCTCTGGTATCACCTCAACAGCAGGAAAATATGCCTTGAAAAATGCATATATCTTTCAGGTCCGCACTCACGAGAATGGTTGTTGCGAGAACAACGCGTTTGGCCTTGTAGCACTGTGGAGCTTTTGTGCCATCTTCTTAAGTTTCTATTTATTAATCATGACATCTGAAATAAACTTAGTACATTGAAAACATTTAAATCGCGAAGAAAATCTTCCATATTTTTGTTTTAAGAAAAGTTTCTTTTTAGAAATTATATTACCAAAACAACAGATCAAAATTGACACCCATTTTCCCGAAACGTCAGAATGAATTTTTAATTTGGATTTAAGAGACCTTCAAATTATTGGCCATTATTGGCATTTAAGTAGAGAGGGCTCTTATAGCAAGGTTACTTAAATGTGAAATTTGATTATCGATACGGATTCGTTACTTAAGTGTAACTTAAAGGGCAATTCAATCTAATCAATGATTAAAAGTACTTTATAGATACGGCTGTGGTGATTTGCTGAAATAATAATTTCTTTCAGATGAAGTTGACTTTGTATTTTCCCCGTAGAATGAAAGTATAGAATGACCAAACCTGTGAGTACCTACTAATAAGACTTATAGTGTTTTTTTGTTTGTTTTTTGGTTCATGACTGGTTATGTTGAACATCGATCCCAATGGGGGGGGGGGGGGGGGGGATATATCCCCCTGATCCCCCCCCCCTATCTACGCCACTGCTTTGAGTGATTTGCCATCGATTGGTATAACATTTGGTGTTCAATTGTAACGAAAACATAGTTATTTGAAAATTTTTCCTGATTCGTTTTCCTGATCGCTATAACCAGGTCTTTAGATTTTGGATTAGATATATTTTTATTTTTTGTATATGATTTACATTTGGTAGGCTACCGCACAGTTTACATACAGAGATATGATATTTTATATAACATCTTTCTACTGAATAAGTATATTAATTACATTTTAATAGTTTAATGGAAGATATGGCTGTGAATAAATGAAGGAAAATACAAAAAAAAAACCTTCAATACGAATGAGAGGGCAGGTACATTTGGACTAGATATAAAGTTGTTCTTAAAACAATTATTTAATAATTTAATTAATAAGTAAACGAATATATGTATAGTAAATAAATAAATAAGTAAACGAATAAGTTAACAAATAAATAAATAAACATATAAATATATATATTATGGTGGGTCAAAAAAATCAAAAAAATTTTTTTTTTGATCCGACACACGAAAACTTGTTCTTTGGTACCTCTAGAAAGTACTTACAAAATTTGAGCTCTTAATATTAACAGGAAGATGATGCTCATCGTAGTTTTCCATTTTCCATTCAATGCAAACGGACTCTGCGGTATTATATAAGTAGGCTAAGTAGAGACGAACATTGTCATATATACGACGGTCTCGTAGCCTGGACATTGTGTAACGAGATTCGGTACTATCAGAGGTCTGCATTGATACTTTTACAGCAGGAGGGAAAAGTGGATCAAGAAAATGTGGATTATTACGAATGGGTTTGGAATTGGTATCGATACTTAAGTCGGGATGATTAACTGGTATAGGAACGACATGTGAGTGAAATTAGGATAATGAACCTGGGAGTGGGAATTGGTTAGAGGCTTTACATTTTTTAGGGATCTAGAGATAGTTTTTGGTTCGTTACGTTTACTTTTAAAGCTAGTTCGAGGCTTAGTATTATGGTTGTGATTATAATTTGAAGTAAAATTAGAGCTGAGTTTAGATAAGGATGGTCTGACGTATTCGGGAACAATTTTCATCCTACTGTTTCTTAGCTTAAGAAGAGGACCAGAAAACATCCATAAGTAATCGCTTTGTATAGTGATGATGAATTTTCCGGGTGAAATGCAATTACAATTCAATGGTTTAAAAAAGTAGTTTTGCTTAAAATATTGAAGAAGCCAGGATTCTGTAGTATGATAAGGTGCGTTTTTGACTATGAAACAAGAGCTGCTTATTGGTTGGTTATTAATGATTTTTTCCAACCGACGGTTCCAGTCGGTGATACTCCATGTTGTACCGAATTTAATGATCGACGGTTGTATTGTTGATGCAGACTCTGATGTTGTAGCTATAGGTGATGTTGGAATAGTAGCAACTGAGGAAGTGTTCATTAGAAGAGACGGGCTTTCAAGATCCATAATTTCTGTATGTAGTGACTTGTTGTTAGTAAGAAGTTCTCTTGGGTTGGATGGACTTAAGTTGTAGGTGTTTTTTAGTTCTTCATAATTTTCTGCTATGGCTAGACGAGTTGCTGTTGACTCATTTCTGACAGCTTCTACAATTATCGTAGAATCGTTATAGACTTTATCAAACGAGGCTTCTGCGTTTCTTGATATTGATTTCGATTCAATTAGCAGCAGTTTTATTGAGTCGGTTATTATCGACAAGTTGTCTTGGAAAGAGCTTAGCAATTCACTCCCTGTTTCTGTTCTATCAAAAGACTTCGTTGTAGAACTGGTGTTAAGTAATACCTCAAGTTTTGTATTAAGTTGGCATGAGAGAGAGTTCAAGTTATCATAGCATTCTGAAGTTCTGGCAAGAATCTTTTTTATAGAGACTTCAGTTTTTGATGATTGTGATTTTGAAATTTCATAAAGGTTTTCAAGATTTTTTGTTGTTGATTCGTTGTTTACTACCATTATTTCGCTGGCTTTTTTTTGGTTACAACGAAACTCCGATTTAAGTTCCATAATGCAACCATAGAGTTGTTCCACTCGTTCGTTATTGCATTTTAGTGCAAGCATTATGTGCGAGAGCGTTATCGATTTACATTCAGCACAGTAATAACTAAAAAGTCTGTTAAATTCTGTCAAGTGAGTTTTAGCACTTCTACTAAGGCCAGTGCAGACCGGGTGAAATACCTTGCCACATATACCCTTACATGTAATCCATTCATTAGTAATGTCGGTGAGTTGACAATTACTTTTTCCACAGATAGTTGCAGTATTCATTTTGGCTTATTCGTATTTTTACTCTTTTTTCTTCTTTTTATGGAAATGAAAAAATTTCGGGTCTTAGTGTAGTTAATATTTAGTACACCAAAATGGTTGTGGTATCGGGAACAATTTCAGAAAAAAAATAAAAATAGTATTTATCAAAAAATAGTTATTATCAAATTAACATCAATTATTTCAATAGAAAATTGAACGTTCTACAAAAAAGGTCTTCTTGCGGAAATCATTTCCACACTTGCTCTTTTATGCAAATCTTCAGTAGAATGATGTCTTTAAATTTTTATTTGACTATTGTCGCGTAAATCACATTCCCTTACCAACAAGCGCGTTCCATTCCATTGCAATTTTTACGTAGGATCAAATTTCCAATTATATGATGACGGGCCGCCTTCAGTTATAAAATTTGCAGTGATAAACAAGGTATATCAAAGTAGTTTAAACATTCGGTTGAGTAATAAGTGGCTTCGTCTTCCTTCGTAACACAGCTAATAAATTTGAGTGAATGCAGAGTACCAACGATTTCATTTTAAATTATTCTCCACAATTGCCCGCTCGCTTAACCCTGTGTTATTATTTTTTTTTTCTGACGACCTCGTTTTTAGATGAGATCAATCAGCTTGATTTATTGACAAGAATGAGTGCTGTTAGTGACAATATGGGGAACCGTCTTGTACTATTGCGTGCTGTTGTCACGTGTTATTTGTTCTACACTGAACCTTATTCGGCAGTAAGTATGGCAAACCTTTTTCTTCATTTTCATAAAATATTCTTCGGTTTTTCAAATCATTCTCGTTTTTGTCATTCCCAAAACAGAATCTTATATTTTAACATTCCATAGTCAAAGAAAAAGTTCTTGAACTCAATACATCTTCTCCTTCTCCAAGTTAACTAACCATTCTTAAGTTTGGTAACACAGAATATCCCGTCACTTATTTTAAGGGGGGACGCTGGTCTAGAGATTGGAAAATGGGAATAATTTATGAATTAGTGACTCAACAAAAAGATCAATCGAAAATCTGTGGAAGAGGTTTTATAATTTTGGTTTTAATAAACAAATACAAATACAAATTTTTTCGTGTCAATTAAATTCAAAATTGTGGCTGTCCAGCATTTCTTCGGAGGCACCTCATTTTTTAGACGGGTCCATGGCCGAAGATGTAACCTCCTTAATTTTGGTCCTGGAACAAAATCCCGAAAATTTTTAGTTTCCTTATAACAACAGCAAGAGCCGTACGTAGGATTTTTTCGGTATTTTATTTCTTCGCGAAATGGTGCACGTTTGAACAAAAGTTAAAATTTTCTTAATAACAAAACGTCAAAATTGTTGATTAAAAAAAAACTATGCAATATAAAAAAAATACTACATTCGTCTCTGGAGAAAGGTATTTCGAAAATACTGTCCAAATTTCGTATAGATCGGTGAACATCTATTTCTTGATACGGTTCGTATCAATCTCCGGCGTGCACACGTTATAGCGGTTCGGTCCAATTTTCATCCCCATGACATCGAATATTTGTAGAACTGATCTTAGTCCATCGTTGCAGACACATGAAGCAATACTGGGTAGCGGGGAGAGTACGATTGATAACTTTGGCGAAAAGAAATAATAACGGTTTTTGGTGGAGGGGTTCAATACAATCATTTTTTACTACGGGAGGGAGGGATCTATCTCCCCCGTTTGGGCGGTAGGGGCAATTTTAAAAGAATTGACCACAAATCTAAAAAAAAATATGTAGAACAACGGGAAAACTTGCAGATAGAAATTATACTTTCTATGAAATCTGCACTTTATAATTAATTTTAAATGAAGTGGTTTCAATTTATAGTTTTTGAAATAACTGGCTTCAAAGTCAAAATACCTATACAAAAAAAGAAAAATAAAAAAAATCACTTTGAGTATTATGTTTCTTATGATTACAAATGCCAATAAAAAATTAATTAATTGTAAATTACTTTTTTTTTGTCCTATAGTCTTTGAAATAATTGAAAAATAGTAAAACTATAATTCTTCTTTAAAATCAAAAGATTTGCCGAAGCAGGGTGTTGCAGGCATCTCACTGCTTGCATCGTAAATCTCATGTATACTTTTTTTTCACTGCAAAATGACTGAACAATGTGTTTTTCTTTCTGATTGATTAGGTACATCGCAGAGATCGAAAGTTTATGGTTACCACTTTTATTGGTCTGCAAATAACTCTTATTTGTTGTGATTTATTTAAAAGCTCTCTCATTAACTGGTTATGATGAGTTTTATTTTTTGTGGTTTCTCTCTGAGATTTACATTTATTCTTGTTATTTTTATTTTTTGGTCAACCAATGAGATTTATTTTTGTGAGAAAAAAATAAATCACATTCTTTATTTTCAACTAGCTGAGCCGCCCGGCGTTACTCGGGTCTGTAGTCTTAAGGTCAAGTAACTTTAATGTTCCCCTTCTCGTTCCTGTATCTGTTCCCGTGGGATTATAAGGAAGAAATCTACGCTTAGTTATTGACGGATTATGTGGCATCCCATCAGTGCTGAAAGAATTTTTGAAATCGGTCTAGTAACTTTAATGTTACCGTTCTCCTTCCTGTTTCTGTTCCCGTGGGATTATGGGGATGAAATAAAGTTTAAGTTACTGATGGGGGGGATAATGTAGCACCTTATAGTCCATAGAAGTTTCTAGGCTTCCGTTCCCAACCTCGTTCCTGTGGGAATGTGGGGATCAAACCTTGACAGGAGCCATTTTTAGACTAAACTATGTCTAATCAGAAAATTAAAGAAATAAATCCGTTGGGAGGTTTTGGAGTCTATGCCGGGCATACATACATACATGTATCCTATTTTATATATATAGATTTACTGAAAAATAAAGAATACTAGCCGACTGAATGAAGCAATATGGTTTCCAATTATTTTCGAACTCTGGGTACAAGTACTTAATGGCTGTTTTTCGACATTTCCTTTTGTTTCAGTGATACCAGATAAGGTTTTTTGGGATTTTATCAGGAATTGTTTGCTTTTTTGTTAAATTTTGAAAAAAAATCAAAGGTAATTACTGATCCGAAAACCATTTGCTATTTTCATATTTAGCATGAGCAGCTTAACCCTGCGGAAAAAGGGTTAAAATAATGAGCCCCCACAAAGCGGGCCACACGGAAAGTTGTTGCATACGGAAATTAACTGCACATAAACACTTGTGTGATGAATTTTTATACTTTTTTCAGTTCAATCAAATAACTTGCAGTTAGAAAAACAATTGCTATTTTCATATTTAGCATGAGCAGCTTAACCCTGCGGGAAAAGGGTTAAAATAAAGAGCCCCCGCGAAGGGGGCCACTCGGAAAGTTGTTGCATACGGAAATTATTTGCACATAAGTACCTGCCTGATGAATTTTTATACTTTCACTAGTCTATTTCTTAACATTATTGTAAATTCGTACGTATTTCCATAATTTTTTGAAAATATTGCATACTTCAATAGTTTTACTATTTTTCAATTATCACAAAAACTACAAGACACAGAAAAAATTAGTCAGCGTTTGATAAAAAATTTATTGAAGCAACTAACTACATCAATTATTTTTTATTGGCATTTGTAATCATGAGAAACATAATACTCAAAATGATTTTTTTTATTTTTTTTCGTCACTTATTTCAAAAACTATAAATTGAAACCACTTCATTTAAAATTTATTATAAAGTGCCAATTTTTGACTTTCATAAAAAGTATAATTTGTATTTGTAGGTTTTCCCGTTGTTCTACAATATTTTTTTTTAGATTTGAAGTCAATTTTTATAAAATTGCCCCTACCGTCTAAACGGGGGAGATGGACCCCCCCCTCCTTTAGTAAAAAATGCTTGTATTGAACCCCTACACCAAAAACCGTTATTATTTCTTGTCGCATTTAGATATATATTTAGATATATATTTGCTTTGTTGGCACAGAAGGGGTCTAACTTTAAGTAATGATTTGTTTGCTAAAATAATGATAATTATTGCCTATGAAAAGTGAAAACAAATAAATTTTTTTAAGGTTGATTAAGAAAATCTCGGGTTGTTCAGATCCGGTTGTCTTTTAGCAATATCCACGATCACTTTACCCGAATTCATCGGAGTCATCGCCCACACAGTTGAGTTGAAACTCTCGTTGTTATTTTGTGTTTATCCTCCGATACAACGAGTGAGATGATCGTCCGATGTTAGTCTTTCGTAGATCGGCTTTATAGTTTCGAACACATTATCGCCCATAGGTGGTTTGTGTTGATATTCGCCCAAATTGTTCGTAGCTTTCGCTTTTTACCACGAGCACCAAGAATATTCACCAGTCGGGCAGCGGTCGTGTTGCGGATTTTCATCTGTAAGTTATAGATAAGAACTAACTTGTAATAAATATCTAATTAAAATGATTTTTGCATAAATACATGAATGAATGAATTTTGCACATGAATGCGTATTCGTTAATTTTATTATTTAGTCCTTAACCAATTTATTTTTAAAAAAATGTATTAACTTAAAAACTTAACAAATTTTAAAGTAGAAATGTGATTTATAATTTTACGAACCATTAATTTATAGTTAAAAAGTTTTTGTTTAGTACTGAGAGCTGAGTTTATTTCCCATTTCCTTGCTGTACTTTTTCAGATTAAAATAAATCATTTATAAGAATTTTGTTTTACTGTTCTTCTTTGTTATCTGTCATCTGTCATAAGTCATATGTCATATGTCATATATCATATTTCATATTTCATATTTCATTATGATTACATATGAATCATATGTCATTTGTCATCTACCATGGCTCATTTGTCATTTGTCATCTGCCATCTTTCATCTGTTATCTGTTATCTGTCATCAGCCAACTGTCGTCTGTCATCTGACATCTGTCTTCCATCTTCCAACATCTGTCGTCTTTCATAAATTGGTTCGAGCCGCAGGCTTTATAAAGTGAACATAAAATTAGAAATAAATTTTAAATTTTTTTTTGGTAACCAATAAGTTCCGAATAAAGGTAAAGTAAAGCATCTTTCTCCACAACGCAGTTTTCGTAAACGTGTATACTGTATAGAGACTCTTATTTACTCATGTTCCTGACCACAAATGTAAGGTTCAAAGGATTTATCAGCAAGCAGAGTTACGTGTTGCGTATCTACTTCTACTTAGTTGGAGAAGATATACAATTGTTTACTTCACCATTCAGAAGCACTGTCGGTTTTGAACGCGAAGTTTCCAGTTGAGTAACACAGTTATTTGTACTAATGATTCGGTCTCTAATGTCTTTTATTTTGCTATCTCTATAATCAGCACTGGTTAATGGTAGGTAGAAGAAGGTTCAATCAGATACATCATACCCCCAAAAGAGCTCAATCTTAATTTTAATATCCACACATGGATTTTTTTTCTCAAGTTTTCATTACAAAACATTAAATTCACCATGAGTGCATACAATCCAGCTGACAGATCTTTTAAACCTAAATTGTTCCAAAATCCTAGTTTTCAATTAAAAATCTAATTTTTCTTAAAACATATTAAAAAACCACACAATTGCTTAGGGTTTCACTACTACTACTATTGCAACATATTATAATTTAACATTGCACTAATTACTATCTAATAAATAATAAATAAATAATACCTGATTCTTCATTGAGCATATCTGTTTCTTTCGTAGCAATTTTGAAGGATAAATCTATCAGCTAAATTGAAAAAAACGCTTCTGTGGTGATAAATTTTCCTTGCACAAAACTTGATGAAAAAACTTCAAGTTGAATTGTGTTTTCTGAAATAAAACATAAACTTCCAAACTACATTACACTCTAACCATTACAAACATAAGTCGTTAGTGTCAACAGAAAAATAAATTTTCAAAAAAGAAAATCAAAGTTGATTCACTCAAAACTGTTTAATAGAATTTTTCGATTTCCCTCAAGTGGATATGCAAGTAGTCAAGCAAAAGAATCCTTCAATTGCACACTCCATTTTCGTTCGCTTGGCATGACTCCAAGATGCAATGATGTGAAAAGTTTTGAGTGGTGTATGAGAGGAGAAAAAAGAGTAAAATTGTCGTGCGGAAACGATTACACAACTTCCGGAAAAGTATATTTTCATTGCACTTGGATTGGTATTTGTCCTGTAATGCAATTTTTCGATTACGAAAGAAAAATTGAATTGACATTTACACTGGCAAAGATTTGATGTAAACGCTTACGAGGGATGTGTGATTGAAAGTCTTGGATATAGAGAAATATTCAATGAAATCTGTGTACGAAATGGATGTATGCTGAATCGATTTAGTTATTGAGACTAGTAACTTGAATGCTTTTCGTACTTGAATGCAAACCAAGGTATAAATATTCTCATAATATCAACTTGTGGCTTTCAGTCCTGAGGATTTCTTCTTAATGATCGGAGTTTAAAAGTTTAACATACGGTATTAAACTAGCTTCAGATAAAAAATCCCTCAACCCTTAAAAGAAATTGGGACAGTACCTAATGCTCGTAGAAGAAAAATCAAATATTTATTCTTCTAATTCGCTGGATGACTTTATGGAATTATCGTTGCTCCCGTCAAGTCCACCTTGTGGAAAACTCAAGCATCAATACCAAAAAACCGTGGGAATAATCCCATACGCAAGCAAAATCACGCAATGGCGAAGTAAACGTGATTCCATTTGCGCTTTTGAAAAACTTCGAGGAATACCAGAATTTTGTCTACATATCCGATCCCCGAGTGGCACACATTTGAGTTTTGTAACCAAAAAATGACTAAACCTGTTAAATACACATTACTTTTAAGATATTTCTGAATCTTCTATGTTGCTTAGTTGTTGTTCTCCAAAAGTTTTTCTACTTTTGCGGAAGACTAAATTCATATGATTTGCATTTGTGTTACATAAACTTCTGTGTGCGCATAGCTTGCCAATAAAAATAGATGCGCTAAATAAATGTGACTGAGCAGTAACATTTTAGTTTCAATGCAGCACATCTTTAATACTTGGCTTGTATTATAACTGATAATAACACAGTTCAGTAACTTCCATCATTATTTGCAACTTCAGAGTGACTCAAAGGTAACCAAATAGTGACAAGTTTCGAAAAACTGAGTTGTAACTTACGCATGAAACTCAAAAAGTTGCATTTGTTACTGCTCGGAAGTTGGAAACCTAAAGCGTAAATGGAAAGAACTCCAAGATCAAATCAAGAAAAATAAGCTATAAATCACGAAAAGTGATTCTAGTTTTGGACCTTGGATTAGAAAATAAATTACGACATTTGTTTGCAATTTAAAAAAAAAAAACGCGATGAGAATATATTGACACTCAACAATCGTATTTCAGAATATTTAAGTATATACTGCGGTGACGTCTCGGTCTCAAAGGAGCCTTCACTCCACAGACCTACGGCAGATGTGCTGAACCGGTACATCAGCGGAACAGTCAATCTATCCTGTATCAACCCTTTACTGTCAAAATGGAGGAAAGCTTTATCTTCAATCCACTGAGTCGTGTTTTCTCCAAATATTCAATGTTGTGATAATAAGCCCAAAAATTAGATCATGGCTCTTGCAGTGCGACCACGAGTCAATGGTATCATGAACTTGTCGAACTCGTTTATTTGAGCCCCGTTGTAATAATACCCAGTTAGGATAATATTTTTTTGTATTCCGTGAGTAGGTGATGATAGCGTTTAGCTGCGGAGGTACCTAAATCACGATCATTTTCCACAATTCAGCCAACATTTTTAAGTTCTTAACTCTTATTCTTACACGTCCCCTGATTAGGGATAGATATTTGTTACATAAGTAGCACATCAACTTCATTTCATGTTCTTCTTTTATATGAATTTTTTCTACTTCGTTTACTTTTAGCTTAAAATATCACTCTTAAATACTTCTAATTCCATCTTTAGTGTGATCGTTCAAACAAAAAAGTATCTTTTTTTTTAATAATTTTAATAACGTCTTGATACATATGTATATTCTTATATGAAAACATTGGTATAACAATAACGCCTTAGAGCTAATTGTTAAGTTTCGCTCTTATTTAATAAAAAACATTGTTACCTTTCAAATTTATCTCATTTTCTATAATATGCTACATCTTTTTGTAAATCTACTCTAATTTTTTGAGAATTTCGCTACTGTTTTTGGGTTGCTCATATTCATCCCTGCTCCTGATATACATATACATTATACATATCTATAGAAAGAAAAACCAACAAGAAAGAATCCCAAGGTTTGCAACATCTTAGTTATAGTTTTAATGAGCAATAAACACTACCTGGGGGTCAATTCCCGATGTGTGAAGCCGTAAAGTGATAAAAAAATATTATTTCAGTTTTCACAGAGATTTTTCATTAATTCTATAAACTCTCCTTATAGTGGAGGGCGTTAGACATAAAAAAGGCAAAACCTAGGAATCCAGGGCCAGTCCATGGATTTTCATGAAATTTTCGGAAATATGTTTTGAATAGCGTATAGAAAAAAGTTAAAAAAGAAATTTAACCGCTCTGAATTTTTTAATTATTTTTAAAATTAATTATTAACTTTTAGAATTTTTTTTTATTTTATGTGGGGTGTTTTAGATACGGTTTTTCAAAGGCTCAATATGGATAGGTTTAAATATTTATAAGTTTGGATAGATTTGGTCAAGACAAAAAAAAATTGTATGGGAAGGGGGTCTATATCCCTCCGTGTAGGCGTAAGGGGCAATTTTATAAGAAATTTACTAAATTCTTAAAAAATTATTAAAAATAAACTAAGCCACTTACTTTCTCATACTTTAGTGTTTTTAAAAGCTATTGCTTTGTTCTTTAATAAAAATTTTAATTTGAGTTCACTTAATGAAAAGTTTTTGAGAGAAAAAAAATTTTTTTTTCAAAATTTTGAAAAAAGGAAATATTTTTTTTTTTAATTAATTTTTTTTACATAATTTTGACCCATTAAGGGCCATTTTTTCTTTCAAAATTCAATGCTTTTATTAATATTTACTCAAAAGCAAAAAACCGAACAGCAAAATTTTTCTTGGTTTAAGAGAAATTTAAAAAAAAAAACCAAAGATACTTTTTTCCATAAAACAAAATATCGTTAATTTCCCGCTAATTGAACTTTATTCCTGGAAGTGAAATATGAAATGTGTTTTAAATAGCATATATAAAAAGCTAAAAAAAAAATTTCATGTGATCTTAATTTTAATATAAATTATAAATAATTATTAAAATTTTAGAGTTATCTTTTAATTATATTAGTTTTAAGTTAAATTTTAAGACTTAGACCTATTACAAAATTGAACTTTGGTCTTAAAGGACAGCACATGTACTGATTTGTGCCCCAAATGCTGTTTCCGGTCAAACGAGTTGATGAATCCGAAAAAATATGGTTTTTTGCCAAATTTACAATTTTCCACCAGTCACCCAATCTCTAAACCTTTCCTGAAAAAATTGCCTCGCCAGCTTGACGTCAAGCTGGAAATGTGAATTTTAGTAGTTAAACGGGAAGAGCAAAAAATAAAATTTTTGTTTTTACGAGGAACAAATAATTAGTAGATAAAAATATAAAATATAAGTTTTTCAAAAAAAAAAAAGTTAAAAAATTTTTTTTTTGTAGCAAAAAATTATTTTTTTAGTTTTTTTATAGCAAAAACCTAGCAAAAAAATATGGTGAAAGCACACGGTCTCTAAACCTTTCCTGAAAATACTGCTTCGCCAGTTTGGCGAGCTGGAAATGTGAATTTTTATAATTAAACGGGAGAAGCAAACAAATTAATTTTTTTGCAAATAATTAGCAACTAAACTACACATAATTTTTGTTCCGATCCAAGAAAGTCAGTTCACCTGCTTTACGAAGCCCTGTACTACTCGTAGTTATGTCTGTCTATAGTGACGTTTTGTCCAATTCATCGATGTTTTGTGTCCTTGTTTGATGTCAACATATACTTCGTTTTGTGCTCATTATCCATCAAACCCAATTTTGCCGTTTCTGTTTCAATGCTTTTATCTTCCCATTATGTCAATATCGTCTGCGTTGGCGAGTAATTGTACAGGCTTTTGAAAGATTGTTCCTCTGGTGTTGACGTTTGAGTTTTGTACAATCTTTTCAAGTATGATGTTGAAGAAATCGCATGACAGTTTGTTGCCTTACTTAAGCCTTTTTCGACTTCAAATTTACATTTCAAGGGGGTTGGTGAGTTCTCTACCGACCTTGGCGGAGCAGCGTGAATTCTCCAAAGTCGTCCTGCATAGTCGTACGTCTATTAGTCTATATTGGTCTATTGTGGACTTCTCTGGTCTAAAACCACATTGATATGTTGGACCTATCAAGTTGTTGACTTAGGTTTTTAGACGTTCACATATTGCAGCTGACAAGATCTTATAGGCGACGTTAAGGAGGCTTATCCCTCTGTAATTGGCGCAATTGTGAGGGTCTCGCTTCTTTGGGATCGGGCATACGATACTGAGGTTCCATTCATGGGGCATGCTTTCCTCCGACCATATCGTACAGATCAGCTGGTGCATGCTCCTTTCCAACTGGTCTCCAGCTGCCTTGAAAAGTTCGTCATCATGGCCATCTGCACCTGCAGTCTTATTTGATTTAAGTTTGCATATGGCAAGTTTAACTTCCTCTAGGTTGGAAGGACGGCATTCTTGATCATCGTCCAAGCTGAATGGGGTAATCTGCCTGACAGCGGAATTTGTGTTCTCATCGCCGTTAAGCAGTCTGCAGAAGTGGGCTTTCCAGATCACTTTTGGGTTTTGGCCTCATGATTCGTGTACGTCCTTCATCAGCACATGCAACAAATGTCACAAAAAATTAATATCAAGAAGATGTTGGGTGCATATCACTCCCGATCAAGTGCCATTTTCCTCAATAATTATTTTTTTCAATGTTTTCTATTTTTGCCAAAAATAAATAAGAAGTAGATATAAATTATCTTTCCGTTCCTATTTATGAATTGGCTTTAAAATTAAGTTGTCTTTGTTTGAAATAGAAATTTCGTTCATTTTTCTAGTAATAGCGAAAAACGAAATTTGGTGCAATTTACTCTGATTTTACTTTACATAGACCCAATCAAAATCTTTTGTCAACAAGTAAACGATATAAAATCTATAAGACTAGCCTTTTCTTAATGCTAAAAATTTTCATATTAATTTGATTCCTCTAGGTCTAGGATAATATGCAAACTATACACTTTCATTTTAGTTCCTAGTTTCAATGAAGGCGTTAGGTTATTTCAACCCACGCATGGAAATGGAAATGGAAATGAATGTCAAAGTAAATAACCTTTTGCAATTGTTAAGAAATCGCCTAATAGAAGCAACATGCTATCGTATCAAATTGACTTCTAATTAATTCTTGGCCAGGCATACAAAGTGAAATAGCAATTCCAGAGCTACGTTTTAGGGTGAAAAGAAGAAAGCTTTTAAACAATTACACTGCAGGTACTATAACTGTACATAAAAGACTTTCAAATGCTCATTGTATTTCATTAATTTCCTTCGATGAAGCACTTCCTCCACAGCTTTCATATCTATCTACATCTTTCCAACATACCCTTGTAAATATAAATAAATGAATGTTGCGGTATATTTTCTTAATAACCATTCAATATCATTGAAAAGATATTTCCATTTCAATCTGCACACAAAAGAAAACGCTAGATAAGCGAAAGATTTTCAATTGGAAATGGGTCCTTGTGCTCTGTGCCTGTGTGGAAGGTTTTACTTCCATAGTCGTCCCACACTTCGTCCTTGTGATTGTATATTAAATGAATCAAGAATAATTTTGAAAGGACATCATCATCATCGTCATCATCATCATGGTCGTTGTGATAAAATTTTAAAATAATTCTCAACGGAAATAAACACGGATTCATCAATTTCCATTCATCTTTTCGCTACCCACCCCTGATGTCCTTGGCATTCTCTATAGCTTACCAGTACTAGTCACCAGAAGCACTCACCATTCCGATTCATCCTTGTTTGGTTCCCTGTTCCTTGGAATCTTTATGCTGTGCCAGATCCTTAGAGAGAAGTCCTTCGAAAATCAGCAAATCAGGTGAGATATGAGTAATTTTTTTCTTTTTTAGTGTATAATTTGCAAAGGTTGCGGGTACTAGGTTGTGTCCTTAGATACTTATTATGATACAAATTAGAGAAAAAGGAAACAAGAAAATTGCAATATAAAGGTAAAACGAAAAATAATACTCCTTTTGACTTCAATCACGAAATTAATTTTCATCTGAGAAGGACGACAAAAGGCAAAGAGAAACCCACGCTAGCGGCAAATTTTCTTTCAGAAAAATACTACAAGATTTGGACGGAAGAAGAAGGCAATGGATGGGGAAAGAAAAACTGATGATTGTTAAAGAAAGTCATTGAAAGGAATTGCAGATTCTTAAGACGAATTGCTAAAGGAGTTTGTAAATACATTATATCGTTAGGTGATGGTTAAGTAGTTGTTTTCTAAGGAATACTTTGAAAGAAGCTTAAATTGGTCTTGAATGGCGAAATTTTGCTTCAGACGTTAAGGAAAAGATAAAATTTTAATCTCAATCAAATGAAGAGCTTTTGTTTACGGAAGAAGTTTATTTCGAAATTTGTTTTTTTTTTTGTTACCAAAAAAAATTTGTGTCACAATTTTGCTTTATCTTCTGACAGAGATACAATCAACCGCTTTTAGCATCAATATGCATACATGCATATAGGGTGGCGCAACAGAATGGTGAGCCCCGCGCCCTACCGCATTTGTCACAACCATACCTTTTGAGGGAATGGAGTGGACCTTAAATTGTCTGCCGGTTCCGAAGGGCTGATCAAGAAAGCGCTTTTCATGGCAATGAATTTACCATCTACCGTGGAAAAATATTTTTTGGCTTATGTTGGGGTTCGAACCACGAATTTTCAATGTATTTCAAGAAAATAAAACTCATGAAAGTGCATGAAATAACCTTTATATTAAATAAAAAATGTGGAAAAAGAAGGTTCATTTGATTACACATGTACTACTGAATCAATCTTCTGTTTTTCTTTTTAAATATATCGATGAGTTTTTTAGTTGAGATAATCCACTTTACTAATCTTTTCATTTATTAAATATATCCACTATACTTCATTTGCGTCAATATCTATCCCATAGTGAATATTCATGAGAGCCAAGCCGTTCAATGTGATTTCACTCGTTATGTGATTTCACTCGTTAAGTTCCAAAGTCTCCTTAGGCTTGAAAATGTCCTTTCTGATGTAGCAGTATAAACATACATAACATATGTTCGTTTTAGGTTTGAACTTTGGGGAACACTGAAAACTTGTTTCGAAAGTATGGGTGTTGTGTTGCCCAAGTAGCGATTTTTGAAAAGAAGTTTTGGCCGAAGTGTCGAAATTTACTTCAAAATTTTAATACTTACGGTGGGGCTTCCTGATTGGGACATTGGGGCCACTTTGGAAGTCTTACTGCTTTATTGTTTTAGGAGTATTTTTCGTTTCTTTCTAGCTCTTCTTTCTTTCTGGTTTTGAGAGCAATTTGATGAAGCTGTCAATTTAAGGGCTATAGGGGAAGGCGGGGCATATCGGGTTCCCGAGGTATAATGGGCCCCCCTGGTATTTCCAGATTGAATAAAGTGAGAGCTCCGACTTTGGCTCTATCTTTTTCAAATTATCTGTGGCACTACAGGGGAGCCCCCTTTTTAAGTGAAAATCAGATCTGTGGTTTTTGAGAAAAAAAGCTTTTTTTGGTAATTTGATGTTATTTAAGTGAAATAAAGTGAATATTTATATGGGTGGAGTGAATATTAAATAAAAATTTATATATTTTGTATTAATCTAGTTATTTCACTTAAAATACGTTGACTGCTACCGCACAGAAAAAAAAAATCATATTCAATAGGACTTTTTTGTTTTAAACGTTTCTCTGTGTATTTTGTTTTAATACTGTGTCTTTAGTTTAAAGTTCTAAGTGTTTTTTATGTGTTTTGAAAGTGTGACCACCGGTGCGTCACATGGCACCTTGTGTTAAGTGTTTGTGTGTAGTGCCACGTGAGACGTGACCCACCGGTGGGTCACATCTTTTTTTCGTTTGTTTTTCTTTCATCTAATTACTAATTTCCTTTACCACTATTTTTATATTTTGATTATAAACCATGGATAGAGATGTCACCATAAGATCCAATATTTTTTACGGAAACCCAGGTTGAAACCATTCTGACGACAAAGATAGAGATTTCGACGCTTCTGACTCAGAAGAATATATGCCATCCGATCCTGATTCTTGCGATTCCGATGAAAATATTCTGATTTAGGACGTAGAATCAGAAAATGAAGATGAGGAAGTTCTTCCCTCTACCTTTGGATCAGTATCCTCAAATGAATGGAAACCTGTTAGAAAAGTATCATTGAAAGAATTTATTTTCGAGCCCACTGAAGTCTAACCTATGCAAAACATCAATGTATCCCAAATGAAGCCTTTTGATTTTTTCAGTCTTATGGTAACAGATGATGTATATCAATTGATTGTAACCGAGACTAACTTGAACGCCAAAAAGTATATGGAAAATAACACTATTACTCGGAATTCTAGAACTAAGCATTGGAAGGACACTGAAGTTCCGGAAATAAAAAAGTTTCTCGGTATAGTTATGTAAATACATGGGTATTGTGAAATATCCGTCTATATCATTATATTGGAGTAAAGACAATTTTTATAAAAATACATTTATCCCTGAAATAATGTCGCGAAACAGATTCCAATTACTCCTAAAATTTATTCATTTTGCAAATAATTAAGCAAGCGAAAGCAACCTTACTTACTTATTTAGGCGGGTATTACAGTTCGGGGTGAACCTGGGCCTCAACCAACATCCTTCTATAACGACTTCGATTTCGGACGAGCTCTCTTCAGTTTCGCACTCTAAGTCGGTTGAGGTCTTCATCCACTTGATTGCGCTACCTAAGACGAGGTCTTTCCCTTCCACGATTTCCCTGCAATGTGCTTTCGAAAACCCATCGAGCCGGAGCGTTTGGGTGCATCCGCTCTACATGACCCAACCGTCGCGTCGTAGCCTCGCGATGCGTACTTTTCTGGCTATGCCCATGTCGCGGTACAGCTCATACAGCTCGTTGTTGTATCTTCTTCTCCACACATTGTCTTCGCATACGGGGCCAAAGATCATTCGGAGAATTTTTCTTTCATAACGATCAAGGGTTTCCTCATCCGCTTTCGATAAGGTCTATGCTTCCGCGCCGTAAAGCAGGACTGCGATGATCAAGGTCTAATACAAGGTTACCTTGGTTTTTCTGGAGAGGGTTTTGTTTCTCAATTGCCTTCTTAACCCAAAGAAGCAACGGTTGGAAAGAGTTATTCTCCGTTTGATCTCCTCTCTTATGTTGTTTTCCGTGTCTATAGCGGATCCTAGGTAGACGAAGTTCTGTACTACCTAGAAGTTATATCTGTCTATTGTGACGTTTTGTTCAATTCGTCGATGTTCTGTGTCCTTGTTTGATGACAACATATACTTCGTTTTGCCCTCGTTAACCATCAAACCCATTTTAGCCGCTTCTGTTTCAATACTCGCAATAGCACCTATGACAGCACGCTTCCTTCTTCCCATTACGTCAATATCGTCTGCGTAGGCGAATAATTGTACAGACTTTTGAAAGATCGTTCCTCTGGTGTTGACGTTTGAGTTTCTTACAATCTTTTCAAGTATGATGTTGAAGAAATCGCATGACAGTTTGTCGCCTTGCCTAAAGCCTATTTCGACTACAAAGGGGTCGCTGCCTTTCTACCGACCTTGACGAAGCAGCGTGAATTCTCCAAAGCCATTCTGCATAGTCGCACGAGCTTTGCAGTGATGCCAAAACTAGACATGGCTCTGTAGTCTGTACTGCTTGTCTCTGTAAATACTGTCATACGCGGCTTTGAAATCGATAAAATGATGGTATTTATCAATATTATATTCGCTGATAAGTAATTGAAAACTCCCAACATACTTCATACACTTCTAAAGAGCGAATGTCCGAAGGCAAGCGCCGAACAACAAACGATGCCATTAACGGTTCATGTTACCAACAAAAGTATTAGGAATACCTACTGTTTGGTCCTCGTTTGTTAAATGCAATGCACATTCGAACGTTGAGGCAATAATGCTGATATGGCGATATGCTGGCGTGAGGTGTTAAGTGATTGGGGTTCAATTATTATCAAAAGTCGGGAACTTATGAAAATTGAATGGATTAGTTGAACGAAATTGATCAATAATATTTTGTATAAAAGAGGAATGAAAATTCTAAATAAATGTTGTCTTTTATAAACTGCCCACCAGTCCGTTTGTTTTCTAAGAGCAACTCGCTCGATTTCTCTCACACTTTACTTTGGTACTTCGAACAGATTATTCCTTTTTAAAAGCAACGCGCTTAGATTGGAACAATCTTTTGCTCTCCTCGCTCTATGATACAGCGTCTGCGCTTATAGATAGAGGCAAACGACGTCGTAATAGCCAACGTTTTGAGTACGACACAAATTTAAGACTTGAAAGAAAGACAACCAAATAAAGATCTTTGAATTAGATCTTTGCAGAGGGTCTCCATTTTTATAGGATCGGGCATACGATACTGAGGTTCCATTCATCGGGCATGTTTTCTTCCGACCATATCATGCTGATCAGATGGTGCATACTCCTTTCCAACTGGTCTCCAGCTGCGTTGAAAAGTTCGGCATCAAGGCCATCTGCACCTACTGTTTTATTTGATTTAAGTTTGTATAGGTATGGCAAGCTCAACTTCTTCTAGGTCAGAAGAACGGCAGTCTTGATCGTCGTCCAAGTTGAATGGGGCATTCTGCCTGACAGCGGAAAATTGTGTCTTCATCGCCGCTAAAGCAGTCTGCAGAAGTGATCTTTCCAGATAATCAGTAGCGACTGTGACTCTATTGTCTATTACTACATTACATATATGCTTTCCTTCCGGTCTTTATGAAGATATTGCCTTCTTTTAAAGTCTGATCTATTCATTTCTAATCTACGAAAAACGGATTTAAGACTATCAAAAGCGGACCAAAGTGATATAAGGTCATGCATAAGTGGATGAAAATTTTAAAAAGTTTATCATCTTCATCAGGTACTCTTGAAGGATCTTAAAGTGATGTTTCTTCGTATATCTTTTATTTTTAATTATCTACTATGAACATGTTTTGTGGTTGTGTAATATGTTATAACTTTTGTACAGAATAAAAACTATACGTATAATAAAAATGAAAAATCGCACGAGAAGTTTCCATATAACTAACTCTTAACTAAAACTGGGCGTGGTAGGGGGCGTAAAAGTTCCTTAAGGGGAGAGAGCACTTTAAAATTTTCAAAAAATAAATTTTTTTTATTATATCAGAAGTATGAAATCCAAAGAATGTTATGACCAAAGGAAAACTAAAAATATCGAATATAGATGCAGAGTTATCGCATTTAGAGCGAAAGAAAAACTTGCGGTCGGGTGACGAATTAGATAGCTCAGGCCGTTAGAGGAGGAGCGACCTTCAGTTCACAATGCTCTCTACTGTTGACTTTTGTATGGAAGTCGATGGTCTATTGTACGCGCCTGAAATCGCCGATTAATCCGTAAGTTTACAATTTATGATTTTCTCGTGGTGAAACTTTTACTTACTTTACTTACTTTTTTAAAAACTGTTGTATAGCTCAAAAATTTAGTGACCGATTTAGATGAAATTTTGGGAGATTAGGTACTCTCAGCAATATTATCGAAAGGATATACCTAAAAGTTAAAAGGTAGCGTGTAAGAAAATAATTTTTCGAGGGTCACATATGTCGAAAAAATTGCCAAAAATTTAAATTTTGGAGTAAAAAGGCTGCTAAATTTAAAATTATGCACTTTTTCATTTTTCTATAGGTGTATAATTTTCCTTAATGTGTCAGTAAAAGAATGAACTTTGGAAAATCTTCCTCAGATCAATCGAAAAAGAGTGGCAACTGCAGCAGTTTTCGATGTCGCCGGAAACAGGTGTCCGGAAAACTTTAATAACGCTGCCATTTTGTTGGTCATCGAATAAATATAACATTTTTTTTTTAATACTGGAAAGCTCTAATAAACACTTATCCTAATTTTGAAGGTGCTTGGGTTATTTTATTTCCTCTAAAAAAAATCCCAAAAAAACATGTTTTTACGCTCCTAAAGTGGTCTCCCCCCTTAAATTGAGTGAAATAAGAAATATTTAAGAAATTTTTTTCTAAAACTTGATTTTTGTCCATTCTATCCATACAATTGACGCACTGTGCACCGCAAGGGCAAGTCTTATCCCCACTTCTTAGGGATTGAAAGTAATAAAGTGATAGGGCTCGAAGAAGAATTTCCTAGATGCAGTTTTCTTTTGAGAGAGAGTGCAGGAAATGAACACATCGAATTGGCTCTTCTTGTCTAAACAGCTTCTGCAGAAGTTGTTTGATGGAACGCAGAGTCCTGTGGCGTGTCTTCCCATGAGGCAATGTCTGGTATAATGACACCGATTTCGGAGTCAATGTGTATTCAATCAATGCCTATTAATAGCAAGTGTTTTGTGCGTTTTAGTTCCGGAGAGGAATAATTAGAACGGCGAACGATGCCGTTCAGCTTTAAATTTCGTTGTTTTGCCCTCAGTGAGTGGCTGTGCCTTTAGACACATATTTGTCCCATAATCTTAGAGCCCTCGATGTTTTAAGCAAGCAAATGGACGCGAACCCAGCAATCCGTCCAACATCTCAATGAAATAGTAACTCAGTTGACCATGTATTTTGAATGATTAAATTCACATCTATGCCAATGGTTCGAGAACTCAGAATGGGTTAGGTGGTGGCGCATGATTACTTAGAACAAGTACATATTAGTCAGTCATTCCGTCTTCAAAAACACAGTAGCGTGTTCCAAGCGGAAATTCTGGGGATCAAAGAGTTCAAATCATGGCTCTGTGAAAACGCAATACCTCTGTCAAATATACCCCGTATATTATATATTGTATACTTTTGACTCAGTTTGAGCCTTGGGGTATTCGCATCGGACGGTAGTTCCATTAGGCATGAGACAAAAGATAGATATCAAGGCGAGGAAGATCGTTTCTAGCACACCAGGTGTCAATCTAGTTTACAAAGGCCTGGAGTGATACCTTCTTTCTTTTGAACGTATACCTCAACATTGAGTAGGAAACATCTCTCATTGCTTCTTTAACGCCAGCAGCCGCATGAGCTTAAAACGAGAATTAAAGAATAAGTAGGTACTAGAGTAGTTTGTTAACTTATGATTGACGCATTCCGTAAGGCACTTCTGTCTCTTAAATGTTTCTTTATCTTATCGTTTACTCTAAAATGTTTTATAATCCCTGTTCCCTGCAAATAAAAGGCTCACAACCCTTATTTTACAAAGATCACGCACGTCTTTATTAATTTTTAAACTTATGTATATGTATAGGAAGGTACACATTGATCCTTCAGTAACCTCTATATCTATAGGTATAGTTCCATGATGTTCCTAACAAGCTCAATGTAGCAATTGAATTTTATCGATAAAAAATCTTGCAGCCCTTAGATCTGCGGTCCTTATGAGAACTTCAAAATAATTTTTTTTTCTTAATATCAGAGATCTGATGAAGAAGTCTTTTTCCAGTTGCTTCTTTAACAATTCACCGATTATTATCTCGCTTACAGAACCGCAGTGACTGTTGTTTACGTCCTGAATGCTAACGCAACAATGCGATTTGCACACCTTTTTATTCAAAAACGTACCTATTCATCTAGGTACAAGTAGATGTTCTCAATAAATCATCCCCTTTGAAAAAAAATTGTAACAAAATGCTTTGTTTTCGTACACATTCTATCTGTTGATCATCTCTCGTTTCATCATCGTCATGACACCAACAAATAAAGAAAAAGAAAAAAACATGACGAGTCAGTGATGACATTTATTTGACATAAACTCTGCAAATCAGGATAAAACCCGCGTTAATATCACTTAAATAAAAACCAAATTTAGGGGAATTCCTCTGACAGCTGGTGTTCCTTTTTGATGAACAACAAAGACAAACGTAGTCAGATCAGGGTGTGAAAATGGCGAATATTTTTGTGGGATGTTTTGTTCAATTCCATTTGTTACACAATACAAAAACTTTCATCGGCAGCAGGGGATATTACCAAAAAAAAAAAAACGAACAATTGCTTCTTTACCTGCCTGAGCATCAGAATGAGAGAATTATGAATGATGACATTTGATTGGTCGATAATAAAAGGTGTTACGACTCTCGTTTAAATAAACTCAATCAATCTCATTATGTGTATCTTCAGACAAATTGTCCATTAAACCCCCATCCAGGGAATCATTTCCGATTTCTTTTATCTCATCCTAAAAGATTCTCTATTTAATCTCGTAGAAAGATACAATAAAGCCACCAGCAGCCCCTTGAATTGTATAGCCAAACATACACACTTCGGACAATCGTATATCCTTTAGGGACGCTTTTGCTCTCGAGCATAAGATGTGGATCCATTTAGCTTAAGTGTCGTTCAGAATAAGGAGCTTCCACATTCAACAGCAGTGTTATATACTTAGGTATGTCTTGTCATCCTGTATAAAGGATGGAAGATTACATTTGCTGGCGCCTGTGGTTTTCATCTTCCAAAAAATAACTTCTTCAGTTCGCAGCTGAAAAACGCATATAGGACGACCGACGCGACGCGACGTGACGCCAACGGAAGAAGGATTTATGTTGAGAGGCCTTACCATTACCATCCACCATTCCGGCAAAACTTTAACTAAATTTGTAGTAATTGGATCAAGGATGATGTATGTACCTACATATTCTGAAAGGACAAATAAAACACTGTTGAAGGACAACGGCTATGGTTCGAATGCAAGGAACTTAAATAAATTAGGGGGAGTTACATTTGAACATAACTCAGTCGGTATCAGCACATAAGTGATTTAGAATGGTTCACATGTGCAGTGTGCACTGCAAAATGGAATGATAAACAAATTCAATAAAATGGAACTCATATTATGCAGGAGAAAAAAAAGCTCTTTACGCAAAATAAAGCTTCATTGAGTACACAAACCATTCAGTCAATTGGCAGCACGTGCAACCACCGCGGGTGGCCCCTGGTAAGAAACTTTTCGGATAGGAAAAAATTCCATTCAATCTCTCCTGTTAACCCTTTCAATTTTCCTGGCTGAACAATCAAGTGATAATGGAACATGGGAATAAAAAACTCTCCACTTTTCTTACTTCAGTAATTTGTACCTACAGGGAGCAAACCTACTACCTACCTACTTGAAGAAGACGTTTTGATTTGTGGTTGATGGTTTCTTCGGCCGATGCCGTCGTAGGTATCCTGTATTAATGTCTTGTATTGAGTTTTGAGAGTTTATTGAAAAGGGTTGCTTTTTTTTGCAGTGAATTGTATTTAAATGGGAGTTAGTTGCGACAGATGAAAAAATTGTGATTGATAGGATTTTTTTTAAGGTTTCATGCGCACGGTTTGAAATTTTGACAAATACCTACATTAACTTGATTGTGACGAGAGACTTTTCACACAAGCATAAGGAATAATGAACAAAAAGATACGAATCAACTTTAAGTTTGTTTTAATGTCGAGAGGAAGGTGGTTTATTCAGTAGGTGGTAGGGGTGATAAGACTTATAAGAGGTATAGAAATGAAGACTGGTGCGTGTTGTGTCTTCAAATACCTACTTTGGCAAAATTTGATTAAGTGACCTCAAATGGGGTTATTCGTACATTATGTTCTTGCTATTTTTACACTGTTATTCTCCTCGAGGTGGACAAAACGGTGTTTGTTTTCGTACAAAATTTCAGGGTAATTTGTTACTAGTGGAAGCCATAGACTGCGTCACAGCAGTCGTAACTGCCATCCAAGAAGTGCAATGGATTGGTCCGGGCATAATGAAAATTAAAAACAACGTCATTTAATATTGCAACCGTTACAGAGATGAGTTCAAAAGAAGATAGGTTTACTTGATTGCGGATTTGATCTGGATTAGTATAATGAAGTTAAAAACCAAAATCCGGCTAATTGAGTGTATTATTACAACCCAAGACGATGACTCCAAAAAAGTTGCCCTAAAAATAACGCACATGAATATCGCCCTTGCCGACTTAAGCGAAAGACTATATGTAGGGTTAGGCTTAAGCGAGAGAATATATTTGTAGAGATGTAGAGGTGAAACACAATCTGTAAACATAGCTTGCAAGATAAGACCTTTGGCTGTGGATAATGGTCAAATAAATTTACTGTGAATCTCAAAATTCATAAAGATACATGGCAGTCTTCTGATCAATCAACTGGACAACTGACCATGTTTTGATCGACGCCAGAGACTTTTTAATAGCTCTGAATCAGCATATATGAAAAGCGCTCGTTTGAGGAATGATATTCGAAGGTCTTACCAAAAGGTTAAAGTATGATGCCCAGGGCAGCAAGCCCCAAACTCAAGCCTGTATAGTCCAGCAGAGCCGGGAGACATAGTACTATAGAATCGCAGTCATCCTCAATAGTGGATCCAGAAGACTGCTTAACAGCTATGAAGACACAGACTCCGCTGGCAGGCAGAATGCCCTTTTCAGATTGAACAATGACCAAAAATGCCATACCTCCGACCTAGAAGAAGTAACATGTAAGCTTAGGTGAATCAAATAAAATTACTGGTGCCGATGGTCTTGAAGCCGAACTCAACGTATTCGCAGTTCAGCAGCAAAGAAACGAGTACCGCAGCTAACCAATATAATTTGATAGGTCCGTACCAAAGAGCTTTTACACAAGTCCACAATGGACTAATTTTTCGCATACCGCAGATGTTAAGAGCCATGCCTGGTTTTGGTATATCGTAAGAGCTCCGTCATGGTCGGAGAAGAACTCGCAGTGATCTTTGATGTCGAAGGAGGCTTTCGACAAAGCGTGGCACAATCTTTCCAAAGTATGTACAATTACTCGCTTGCGAAGACGATGCTAGGTGGATGGAACGAAGTAAGTGTGGTGTCAGGTGCTGTTGCCAGCACCAACAGAAACCTTAATCACCGGAAGCCTCGACCTTATCTAAAACAGATGAGGAAACCTTTGCACGTTTCATTAGAGAAAAATACTGAGAATTATCTATGTTCCCGTATGTGGAGAAGATAATTAAACAACCAGCTGTGTGAGCTCTAACGTGACATGGGCATTGGGCATAGGCAGCAGCCCCGGGTCTTCAATTTTTTAAAGGCGGGGCAAATACTGAAAAATGCCGCCCCCACCAATTTATATTTGCTTTTACCTTTATAATCTTTATTATTTCAGCTATCATATCTTCACTAATTGACTGAAAACTGGACACAAGCCTTTCAGAAAAAATACTTAAACCGCTGTTTTTTCTGTTTTAATCCTATTTATTTACAGATATGATAGGACTTAAAATAAAATGTTTATAATAAAGACAAAATCAAAGATACTAATGTATTTATCATTTGCAATTACAATTTTACTCTTCGAGCTTTTAGCTCAGCAAATAAATCTATGACCTTCTCATAATTTAATTCGTGTGCGATTCGATTTTCTATCGCTAAGATTGCTAGACTGGATCGCAAATAATTCTTAATTAGTTTTAGTTTGCTAAAACTTCGCTCTCAGCTTGCGGATGTAGTGGGAAGCGGAGAGTAAATTCGCAAGGCAACACAAATATTTGGAAAAGCATCCTGCAAATCATGCGCAAAGATCTGTTGCAAGAGATAGAAACCGTTAGCTTTTTCAATGTCACCAAATAAAAGCGGAGCTTTCTCTTTAAAAACGTAGAGTTCCTGACAGAATTCAACGGTGCTCACATCTCGCTAATTTTTTTAACCAGATCCGCTTTATACTTTTGCAGTTCTTCAATTGACATTTTCAAAATATTAGAGCCACTAAGAAAAGCGAAGTTCATATTCAGCATGGTGGCACAATCAAATCTCTTTTTAATTTCTGATATGATTCGATCAAATACCATCACTATTTCCATTCATTTGAACAGGTTTGAGTGTTCTTCACATATCTCATCGGAATGTTTTTATGTTTCGGAATTCCTTTGTTTTGCAAGATAGGGTCAACACCACTTTTTTCAGCCACTTCTCTAGGCTCATTTATCCAATACTCCATTGGATTTTGTCTCATTTTTTGTAAAGTTTTGAGGAGACCATCCATTAGTGCGACGGAACAGGCAAGAATAACGGCGAGGAAACGTGAATTTTATGGAAAAATCCGGTTTAGTGGCCCGTACCACTTGGCCGGTATGAGTAACGACTTTGCCAAAAAGAACATTTTTGTAGAGCGTTCAATTTTGAGAAAAAACCATCTTTGGTTGAAGCGATCCCATGAAATGCCGCTGAGCTATACAAATTTAAAAATAAAAAATCAGAGTTTCCGTGTATTTTCAATGGGAAATCTTCATACCTCTTGATCGAGCACTTAAAATTAATATTAAGGGCTCAAAGTTTCAGGGCTTATTTTTTTAGTATTTTCAACAAAATTTCAAATCAAAATTTGTAAATACATAATATGTGTAGGTACATATTTTTTTATAGCATTCAGTAATAAAAAATAGAATCAACCAATAATCGTTACTTTCAAATCTAAGAGTACGCCCCCATATAATTGTCAGATTATCATCCTGGAGGACGAAGACATCAAGTTGATAACTCTGTATAAAAATCTGACGAGCTCGTGTATTTCAAGGTCACGTGTTTTTTTTAAATTTTTAAAAATCAGCCATGACTTATGGCCCCACTCAAATTGTCAGATTATTGAAACATACACTTTTTTGAGTACACTTAACATTCACTTTAAAAATCTGAAAGAAAAGTTGTCCACTTCTCGGCCGCAGCAACCGATGCTGCTTTGAAACCGAAAGGTAGAAAAATTGTGTACTTCTCGATCGCAACTAGCGTTGCTGTTTTGGAACCGAAAAGTAGCTAATTTTTTTTTGCGCTTGCAACCCTCGTTACCTGCACAAGATATGCTGGGTCTGGTAATGAATATGTAGTGTGAAATGGTTTGGATGTTCTGTGATTCCTGTGGGCGAGCGGCAGCAAATTTCGAACTTGTTTTTGCCGCCCCCTAAACTTGCCGCCCGGGGCATGTGCCCCGGTCTGCCCCCCCCCCTAGATCCGGGGCTGATAGGCAGAAGAGTACGAATCGCGAGACTACGATGGCTGTGATACGTAAGCTCTGACTCGACGGGTTTTCAAAAGCACATTGCAGGGAAATCACGGAGGGAGAAGACCCAGCCTTAGAGGGCGCAATCAAGTGGAAGAAGACCTCAACCGACTTATAGTGCAAAGCTGGAGAGAGCTTGCCTGAAATCGAGGTTGTTATCGGAAGATTTCTTTTGAAGCCCATGCTCACCTTGAACAGTATGTAGGTAGTAATTGTGAAAAATATGATAAGGCTTTACAGATTGTATATATGGGCTGGATTTCGTCACTTTTTAAAAGATCATCGCCCAATCGATTGTATCGTCAAAAGATTGTTTCATGTAACATTACTTTCAGCGACTTGTACCTACCTAGAACTTACCATTATCCAGTCAATGTATTACATAGACTTTGTTCAGAACGTCCTTCCAAGTTTTAAAAAATCAAAGCATTTCTGACGACTTCGAATATGTGGTCTTTTTCCAACAAAGTTAATCGTTTTTACTCATACCAAGTACATACTGACAGCTTTTCGGTTCTATAGAGGCAGGTGCCATCATGGACAATGGCAGTTTAGGCACTTTCAGTTCAATGGACAAAAAATAAGGGCGCTAACTGAACTGGTCACATATTTTACTATACGGCTAACAGCTAAAGTATCGGATTTATAGGTACTTTCAAATTTGTCTGCGTTATAACAAAAACGGTGTATCTACTGTTATTAGAGATATAGGATATAGGCTTTATGAAATGGATCCGGAGTAGCACTTAACCAAAACTAAAGACCTAGTGAATGCTATGCTTTGTCTTGGAAGTCACTCAAAATAATGAAATACAGTGTGAATTCCCATCGCATCCTTCTGGCCCCCAGAAGGACATCATTAGTAGGTAGGTAGTAAAAACAGCATTTCAATGCGGTATAAGATAAAAGAAAATGTATTTTCTATTGACAAACAGGCGGCGTCATTTACCAGGACGGCTGCCTGCAATCTTTCAATTTCTATATTGATGCACCATAATCGTGGTTGTATACTTAGTGGCCCCATTACGACATAATTTTGTGAATGCAAATTTGAAAAAAATACTTACTCCATGTAATAGAACAGCTAAATGCATAAGGACTTTTTGTTGAAACAAAAAAAAAAAGTCCGCCTTCAGGAGCGTAATCCTTTTACCATTAATTTATGTGTGCATGATGCAATTTTCGCATTTAGAGAGGAAATTATTATTTTCTTACATCTATCACTTTGAGTTTTCGCAATGTAAGGCCAGCACTTATACACAAGTAAAGGGGTGTGCTCCATTTTTTGTTTTTCTTAGTACCTCAGCCTTGGTCTTTTAATTTATTTAACGCGAAGCTACGCGATTCCTCCATCTCTCTATACTCTATTTCTTCATATTTTAATTATAATTTGTTGGCGTTAATGGTATAAGGATTTACCGCTGTCGCCGCCCGTGTAAATGACGAATGACGGTGATTATAAGAAACATTAGTCAAATCCCCGTGCGAGAACATACACTACACATGTGTAAAATGTTGGTAGTCACATCATCATCATCATCATCAGCATTAAAAAATCCTCTCAACCATAAGCTTTTACCGCCGAGACTCACAAACTGAAATATTAAGAAATTATGCAAATGAGTCCTGTTTTTGCTTGGTCCAAATGGGAAAACGTATGCTGGCTTTTTTTTTTCTTTTCTTAACTCTCACACTTTGGCGCAGTGAAAATCCTTATGAACAATTACATTTTAATTGCAGTGATTTCCCTGGAAGATTTTATATGCTCCATATAGCTTGGTGGAGAGGGAAAAGACGGAGGCCTTGCTGGTGGCGAACAACGAATAAGAGTTGAATATGAATATCATAATTTAAATATTGTTCTGGTTGTGGTGCGCATCGCCCTTTTCTGTGATGCTTATTCCAAGCGAATCCCCTTTTATTTGCAGCCAACCCACGATATCAATTTTCTAACGAATTATCCTTAAGAAAATAATGCGATGAAATTCACGCTTCAATAACTCACAGAGATGATCAAAGGATTTTTTGTTTTTGTTTTTTTAAGACTCCTTTTGACGAGGCCGTTGAAAATGAGTTTATTTGCATCTTTTTTGGCAAAAGTATGTGTCGTTGATTGGACACGGTCTTAGCTATAATGTAAGTGATCCTTGGCACCGAGATAATTTGCAGAACATCCACTGTAGCGTTATTCATTTGGGACCTTTTTTTTGAAATGCTGGATTGATTTTTTTCTTTTCCAATTAACATTTTGACTCGTGTCGGTGTGTTAGTGATAATTACTGTGTTTGACATTCGAATTTTGAAAGAGGGACTTTTAATAAGAAAATTGGAAGCGTGTTGCATATGTTAAATCTTATCTTTGATGTAAGCGTTTAAACAGAAGAATACGAGCACACACGCTTATAGATTTTAGGCTTTGATACAGGCATTCGTTCGCAAGGCAATTTTAAATAAAGTTCCCATATCTCCATTTGGAGAGAATTATTCGAGGCATATATTCGTTAAATTCGACTTTTCAAATTTTCGAATTCATTGTGAGGCTATTACGTTCCAGCAGTATTTCTAATTAATTACCTGTGTACTGACTCATCAAATTCATGGGAGTTCATGTGAATGAAACCTTTGCTTACCGTACGCGAAGGGACGTACCTATCTATATTTGCTTTCGAATTTATCAAAAAGTCGGAGGAGGCCAACTAAGAGCTGTGCTTGTAAAAAGATTCAACCGAAAGGAGCATGTCTGATGAATGAAAGTTTCTAAAAGAAGACACAAAAAAAGAATACCTAAACATCAATCAATACGTCTTTACCTCATAATCAAGGACTATTCAGATGAAACAAGTTTTCGCAAATTAAGGAACTTTGCGAAAAGATACCGCAGTCAAAACAAAACCTAAGTTTTCTGATAACATGATTTTCTGCCAAGCGATTTTTCCGATATCGATATCAGAGATAAATTAGATATCATTTGAAACCTTGAAATTTGCTTCTGATAACTTTTAAAACAAACTTCATACTTCACTGATGTGGCTCTTTATTCAAATCAATTACAAATACCCTGTTTAGACGAGTGGCGGATACACACAGAAAATAAGTTGAGTAGGTATGTGGAATTTTCTCTGGTGCATCCCTCTTCTACATACTTTTACCCAATATGGAGACTTGTTTTCATTTTTCACCCGAAACTCATGTCTGAAAATGATTAAGATGATAAATAATTTGAAAACCCTTTCCTTCTTCGTATACAAATCATCATGCGATAAACTTTTTTTCCCACTCGTGTAGCCAGCAATCTAACTGCTATTTACAAACAGTTGTTTACAATTTAACAGTTGTATTAAAAATTAAAAAAAAAAAAAAAACGGAAAACAAAACTTGCAATTCTTCACTTATTAAATTAACTTCGGTTGGCCTTACAGTAGGAGGTGAGCCTGGTACTCAACCAATATTTCTCCAGTATTGCACTCTAAGGTCTTCGTCCATCATTCCAACCTCAGTCATAAATATCTGCTTCCCGTTCGAACATGAAAAGCAGCCCGAAACTCCTCCAGTCTTGTTGCCTACTCTATTGCTTTTCCAAAGCATTTCATTCCAAGCTTGGGCGGAGCCTAACTCCGCCAAGATTTTCGATGTGAAAAAAGACATGCGAATATCGAAAAAATAGAAGCGTCTGAATAGATTTTCGATTTTCTTAAAAAATGAAACGACTTTTGCTCCGATCGGAGCAAGGCTTGAACGCTGTCTTTGTTCACTTCATTGCGGCACCAGAGACGCGCTCTTTCTCATCCGCGATTTTCCTGCAATGTCTATCCGCTCTATACATGAGTCCCATCATAGTTTCACGATGCATACTCTTCTTATAGCTATGCGCTTGCGCATGTCGTGGTTTAGCTCATACATTTTCTTAAGACACGGAATCAAAGATCACCCAAAGCATTTTCGAAGCGTCCAAAGGTTTCCTCATTTGCATTAAATAAGGTCGATGTTTCTGCGACGCGACGGATGGGTTAAAAGGGTTACCTTCGTATTTCTTGAGAGGAAATATTTACTTCAAAGGCACCAACAGAAACCGAGTCACCAATCACCAAGGCAAAAGTCAATTACCTAGTTCATTCGGGTGCATTGAGCCTTTTTTTGTAAACACCGATTTACCGATTACTTAAGTTACTTCATAATATACTTAGGTGGTAGGGAGATGATAAGCTTGGAGGCTAAAAAGTTAGATGCTCTGATAGCCTTGGTAGTATGGCTCTGTTTACCAGAAAACGCAGCATTCCAGACATAATTCCAGCTTCCACCCATACCATTAATGGTATATCAATAAACTTGTCAGGTACGGCAAAATATCTCGGAATTGTCCTTGATCGTAAGCTTAACTGAAAAGAAAAATTTTAAGAAAGAGAATGGAAAGCCAAAATCGCTTTCTACACTTGTAGTTTAATTTTTGGGAAAAAATAGGGACCTGGTCCCAAAACTATTCACTGGATGTATACATCTATAATAAATCCAATCCTCACATATGCCTGTCTAGTCTGGTGGCCATCATTAGAGAATGCTTGAAACCTTAAGCATGGTCTTAAGCCAAAATCCAAAGGCTTGCATGCATTGGCTAAACTAATGCCAAGAGAATAACACCAACTGCAGCTCTGGAAACTTTCCTGTCGCTAGTCCCCCTAGATCTTTTTACTAAGGAGATGGCGGCCCATACCACCCCGCATATTTTCTTGAACCAAGTGGCCCTAACAGTCTTTCCGACAAGAGAAAGCTCGGATTAAAAATGGGTTATAAAAGAAAATTACATTTCCGTCTTCACAGATGGTTCCAAAACTTACGAAGGGGAAGAGTCAGGTATCTTCTCAGATCCTACCATGAATAGATCAATAAAGCTTCCCGACTTCTCCAGTGTCTTTCAAGCAGAAGTACTCGCAGTGTGCGTAGCCGCAAAGCACCTAGATACGCAAAACTTGATCAACAAAAGTATTGACTTCTTCATAGACAGTCAGGCGGCCATTAAAGCTATCTCATCCGTTATCACAAAATCCAGATTAGTAGAGAGCTGTCGCAGTAATCTTAGACTGCTCGAAACAAACACCGTGAGTTTAACCAGGGTTCCAGGACATCGTGACATAATCGGTAAAGAAATGGCGGATAAGCTGGCTAAAACCAGGTCAGCACTCGAACCCAGCGAAACGAACACATCAGTTCTAAAGCCACTAGAACAAGAAAAAAAAAGCTTCAAAAATAAATTTCTAAAAACCGCCAATGACAGGTGGTCATCTTTAGAAACATGCGGAGTCTCCAGAAACCTTTGGCCAGATATTTCCAAGAAAAAAACAGAATTTCTACTCCAGCTTAGCAGGCCTCGGCTCTCTGTGTTGATTGGCATTCTCACGTTCCACAACTCGTTGGATACCCACATGATGAGAATGGGTATTAGCACATCCGATTTAAGTAGAGGATACCAAGATGAGGGGGCAGAGGAAGGATCATTCCACCTTCTCCGCGGAGAATACTTCTTTGAAGAACTGGGCGACATCTCTAACCTCCCAATGATCAACGTCCTGAAATTTACTTAGGGCTCCAAATGGTTCAGTGGTTGCTCCCTACCCCAATAAACCAATCACCAGCCCAACCCTCTACCTCTCCAATCCTCCCACCTCCTCGTCCTCTGTTTTCCCGGGGAGCACAATGGATCCTTGAGATCCGAATAAGGTGTTGCCACTTGTGTCTGCACCCCCCATTCAACCTAACCTAATGTTCTTAATCTTTTCTTAGAAGGAATATTAATTTAAAGATCACATGTGCATCAGACTCCTATAAATGCTGCTTCAAAACGGCAGCGAAAATCATGGGCCTTTATTCATTTCTTTGGTGCATATTGTTCAGCCCTATTCTGCTATTCACGTGAATCGAGCATTCGATTCACCCATTTGATCCGCTTTTGCACTACTTCTTCAATTTTCACTGAACTTCATTCTACTATTCATTCGAATTGAATCTCTGGATTCACCTTGTTGATGTTGATGACGTGAACGCTTTCTTTGTATACAATTCAGATCCGCATGTCAAATGTTGCGGGTTTTTAATTTAGTGGAACGTCTGGGTGGCTGGTTATTAGTAAAATTTAAGTAAATACTAATTATTGTTTGTAGATTTGTTCAAAATAAATATTATTAACATTTTAAGGGGAAGAACAACAAACAGAGATCAGTTTACTACCCTATTTTCTGCTATGAAATTGAATGCAGATATTGCAAAAAATAATGCCAAAAGGCAACCCTAAGACTTGCGGGATTTTTGGAACAAGTTAAGAGATAGGCTCAAAGTCCTGGGTCCGCCAATGAAAGAGGCGACTGAGTGGAAGAAAGTTAGTTCTGATACATATGTTCCATATCACTTTTTTCCTAACAAGAAAATTTTCCAGGTATGGAGCGACTACAAATCACATCTAAAGAAAAAATAAAATTATCCCACAGCAGACAAGAACAACGTGCCACAGGGGGTGGCCCAAATAAAACTTATAAGTTTTCAGAAGAAGAGGAGGAAGTGATTGAATTGGTTGGTCTGAGGGAGGCGGTGGAAGGCATCTCTAATGTCCAGGATGTCCACAAATTTCAAACGTGACCTATGCAAAAGAAGTGCCGTCCAAAAGAAATCGTCGACGAAGTTCTGAAAATTCATTGGACGAGAATGTTGATGAGAATCATGAGGATGATATTAGTGAGACCAACCTTTTTTGTTTATATAAGCATTTGTCACTAAATTTTAATCCATAGATATCCCAGAATTGGAAAATGTGCCCAAAAAATCAAAAAAACAGATGACTCCATTCGAACTCTTCCTTGCTCAATATGAACTTATGAAATCGCAAATTGAGATCCAATTAAATTTTAGCAATGCTATTCAAAAGTCATTAATATCTGCAGAATAAAACTCCAAAAACATTAAATACAACACCAGAAAAATATATAAAGTCCTGGAGGAAATAAAAGTTCAGAACAATGAACACAACGCTAAAATGAGAGAATTCGCTGTGAATAAGCTCAAATTGAAGGATAAAATAGTTCCTGTGTATATATATATACGTTCATCACTTTTGAAGTGATATATGAAGTGAAATGGCTGTTTTTTTTTTTAACTGACTGTTTTTTATTTTTTTTTATAAAAAGTATATATACCTATAATGAATTTGCTTTTTTGTTTTATTTAAAATAACGAGCCAACATTGATTAAAATAGTTGCAATTTGGAAACAAATAATTTACGATTTTCACACGAACAGCTGTTAACTTCAATTGTCAAATTGGTTAGGATAAAGTAGTTCACCCGACGGATAGCAGAATGCATACAAACTGACATACTTAGACCAATATAAGGTCCATTGTGATACCATAGAAATTATGCGAGGAAGTACCTCACTTAACAAAACCATTTGGAGCTTTTAATAAAGCGAAGGAGATGCAGGGGATCTGTGTTCGCCAGATCGCTTGGATCATCAAGAAAATATTTTCCTAGATGCTGTTTTCTTTTAAAAGAGAGTGCAGGACAAATCATCAAGATCAAATATAAGAATACATTTTTTATTTAAAAGAGTTAGAAAAATTGTTTAAAAAATTTAAAAAAAATTTGTTAAATTATTTTAAAACAGTTAATTAAGTGCTAAAATCTAACTTTTTGTTGGAGTCGGTTTTTGAAAACCTTGTTATTACTTTTCAACATCGATCGGGATTTGTCTGTTTATGTGCATAAGTGCCAGACCGCAAAGGCGATTTTCACTCCTTGTGGACCTTAAATTGGTTTTAAGGCGCCGCAATGAAGAAAAAGACCGCTCTGCCGAAGAATTCGTAACCGGAAGCGTTGCAAGGATTAAAAGAAAACTGTGTATAATGCCAAACACATCCTTATTGCATTTATCCATCAACTCAAGAACGGGAAGATGGTTGTTCTGCTTCTTTTCCGTTAATCATTTTTCCCGCCACAACACCCGCTCATCTTTGAGCAAAAAACGGGCTGTGTCTGTATTTAACTCTAAGAGTTGACCAAAGCGATTTATTAGCGACTTAACGGTGGTATCCAACTCATCAGTATTATATCGAATTGCATTTCCGGAATGAAAATTGTAGGTTTAAATACATCTAAGGTTTCCGGTCGAAATCTTTCATGCAAATCGGTCAGGACAAAGTCAAGTAGAGGTGCTTATAACGAGATTATGTAGTATACCTCAGCTGCATTTAGTGTCAAAATTAGCTCGGTGAATTTGGCGTCCACCATGACGTGGAATACGAGGAATTCTCAACTCAACATTCAACTGATCACATAAACTCTTTGCATGCTGTGAGATGTTGTGGAAACAGGTATCTCCGGGCGGCCATAAGGAACGGAAATCATGTTCTTCACCAGCATTGCGCTGCCGTACAGGCCAAGAGATTTAGATTGTAGTAACTTGCTCAAGGACTGTGTGACAACACATCACTATCAATAAACTGTGAATTGCATAAAGAAGTTATAAGTAAGGAAGCCTTGCCAGCCGTGGTGCTTGGGTCACACCACTGCGATATCGTTTCGAATGCTTCCACAATTTTGATGAGGTCCGTAGAAAATTGAAGTATACACCTTCTTGTCGTTCTACCCACCTTGTTTCGTTAAGTGATGTGAGGGCACACCCCAAGGTGTTCATGAGGACAGTTTTTCGTTTCGGATGTGATTTGAAGAAGAAGATAACCTCTTTCATTATTGCAACAGCGTCTCGAATGGCAGGTACTTTTGAACTTTGAGAAATGGAGTTATTTGCCTTATGACTGTAGTATGGAGTCCTAACAGAATTTTTCGCTTCTCTCTGAGTTTCCATGACAGTACCTCGAATTTCTGAAAGCATAACAGCACATCCGTCTGTCCCTATTCCCACACAGCATTCAAGAGGAAGTTTGAACTTTTTCTTCAGTTGCACCAATACAATTTGGCCGATGGCTTTGCCAGTTAGAGAACTCCTTAGATTTAGAATTTCCATCCAATTTCTCTTCGGCAGCTAGTTTTTTTCTAGTTCCCCTCCAGCTTTCCTCATCAGATTCGTATTCTTCATCAGTTCTGGAATAAGCTAGTTCTACAAATGCATCCACGAAAGAGACAAAATCCTCACAAATGCTACCATTGTGAACGTAGCGTAATATAATACTCATTTGGGAGAGGCGAGATGTATCAGTTGTTTCATCAAAAAGTATTGAATAATATTTTGAATCCCGAACGCTACTCAAAATTTGATCAAAAACTTATTTTTTGTAGCGAATATTACGTACAGTTTGCTTCAGACTTAACATTTTTATTGACAGAGAGAGGGGGGGGCAATTGCCCCAAATTACCCCCCCCCCCCCCCTGGATCCGCGCCTGCTTATCGCGCACTGCATGGTCAAATAGCTAATGTCTTTTTCCTTATTCCACATAAACCCAAACAATTCTCAAACACTTTCTTCATATTTTTCTTACTTGATCGATGCCAAAGGTGTCAGTCGTCTTCTTTCTTTCCAATAATACCATATTTGTTCGAAGCATGACTTGCCTTTATCTTTTATTTGTTTGATAAAGACAACTTCTGAGGCCTTTTTAATTGAATTAATTTCAATACAGCTCTTGGCAACAAAAAGCTTATAGGTATGTTGTCTTGAATAAGAAGAAAAATTCTGTTGAAGTAATTTTTCATCGTGATAAAATTGCCCCTTTGTCCTAATATACTAGAAGTCAATGCTTGTATAGAATGCTTGCAAAAATTACTCAAAGAAAAATTTGGTTATTAATTGTCGAATGCTAAAATTTTGTTGACAGATGTTATCAATAGCCCACTCTATCAATTAACCCTCAGCAACGCCTTAAAAATATAATTTTCATAAATTTCTGAGAAAAAATTGGCCTTTAGTCCCTTAACCGAAAGCAAGCCATGCAAAACGCACCATGCATTGTTTTAAGTGTATTAATATCTCAAAGCGATATAAGGTCCTGCTTCTTTTGTTATTGCAGTTTCATTAAGAGAAGTCCCTGTATGGCAAAGTGCATTTTGCTTACTCTCGTTATGAAACGCATTTAGCTAGCTGAATGGAGGAGGACTCTCATAGCTCGCAGATTTAATGACTTAAAGCCAGAAACAATTTCCAAGCTACCGCCCAATCATACACCCACAAAATTTCGTAATTAAGCCCGATCCTTATAGAAGAAAAAGAGAAATACTTTTCATTATTTCATCGCTCCAGCACACTGCTCTCGGTGTCTAAGGATTCAGGACAAATACCTACCGTAAACGCCATGCCACAATCCATTTTATTTATAATGAAACCACAATTAACTGCATACGCAACGCAATGAAAAACAACACATATCATCAGCATAATATAGCACCATAACCATAGCGCACTATCTCTTTGGAAAAAATAATGAAAAAAGGACGAAATTCATCCGTCTTATAATGAAGCGCATACGAAACCGCCTAAGGCATTTTCATAATGCATATCCTTCTTTTTGCTCCTATTTTGCGTGCATAAATTATCCTGAATGAGAATGACAAAAAATATCCTATCATAGAGTGGAAATCCTGTGGCACTGTGGCACCCACGCCCACATAAAACAAACAACACAAGTGTGGTTCACCGCAAAAAGAAAAAACGGAAAAAATTCAAAGGCATAGGATGAAAATAATAATCTCCACTGATTACAAAATGAGAAAAGGATTCAATAGATGGCACTAGAAAAAGCATAGAAAAGTGGGGATCCACAGTTTTGGGGGCAACAACTCTTACACAATTATTCCCCCTCTCTCTCACTTTCTCTCTCCCTCTCTAACACTGCTTGTCTCCAGACAAACGGAGTGATATACAGAGGCAGGGTTTGGGTGGAAATTAGTGCATAATGCGCTAGAACGCATATTACATATCCACATGCATCTCCCTATAAGGACATTCTTCATTAAAAATCATCCATTCAGGAGGATTTTTACATTAGTGACATCCTTGAGTGCAATTTGCATTCATTTTCTTTTCGGGTTGTCATTATAATATTCTTATTCATTCATATTCATAGAAAACTCCCGCCCTTCTCTCTATGTGTGAATCTTTGTTTTCTTTTCTGTTTTCTCTTTTTGTTTTTTAGAGCGCGCATTTGTCGTATGATGATGGGCAAGGCAAACAGCAAAGTGCATATCCTTGCAAAATTATTTTATTTTCATTTTCAAAACTCCAAATCCAAAGCCCCAGCTATGGAAAGAGTGTGATGTTTTATAATTTTTTCATAGGATAAGGACTAAATTGCAATCTCAATGTGCGCTATGTGCATAATCCTTCAAAATGAATATTGTGTGTCGTATAAAGTGCAAATCCTTTGCCTTCTTCATTTTATTACTGAGCAAAGAAAATAATGCATGCGGGCATTCAACTGAAGATGAAAACGCTTGAAAGGCATTTTTTTTTTGTTACTAAATTCCTCGTAATCTTGTAGAGAATGTTTCAAACAAAATCATCAATGGTTATGAGTGGCGGAGGCATCGTTTGCTTTGATCTTCGTTTCAAGTATAATGAGAGGGATGTAAATGAATTTTCTTGAAATTGTATGAATTTGATTTTTAATGGTTGTTGATGCGCTTTTTGTGAAATAATAGCTACAGGCTGAAAGCGAGTTGAGAAATTCAAACATCCAACAATTCAAATCTGCTTTCTGAACAGCGTGTGGATTTTTGTCACTTTCTTATGAGACAATAAGGTTTAAAAACCTTTTATATGACAAATGCGCCAAAAAGGACCACCTCACCATTAAGACTGCGAACACAGGCACCAGATTTAGCTAAAATCAATTCGAAATTCGTCTGCTTTGTTCATCATCTATACGTTAAACACCAAGGATTCTGGTATATTGACCATGACCATTATATCTTACTTTTCAATGTCTTACATGAAATTTTCGTGAAGTTTAAATCACTCATGGCAAGCTTTATGTTTTTTAATTTAAAACCATATATTTCACCACATCCAACATGGGTTTTTCTATGGAAGATCCACTGTTTCAAATTTAATGGAGCTAACATCAAATATCTCAACAGAATTCGCGAATGGCCAACAAACTGATGTAGCAGGTTACTTTGATTTCTCAAAGGCATTTGATCAACTGAACCAACGTATATGTATACTGATAAGAAAGTTGAATCAACATGGCTGTGATAATTCTCTTCAAAAATGGTTTTTTCATACTTGAATGGTCAAACCACATATACGTGAAATTTGAAACTTGTTTTTCAACAGCGATAGATGTTACATCTGGGCCCTATTTCATAAACATTGACAGGTGACAATTCTACAAATTTGTCGCAGTTATCTGACAAATTTCCATTTCATATCGTATTCACAGGTCGTATATGACAATTTTGTAGTGACAAATTTGTCGCTGTCAGACAGTGATCAATTTGTCATGACAATTTTGTCACTGTCAAATAATGATATAATTGTCGTGACATTTTTGTCACTGTCTGACAAATTTGTCTTGACAATTTTGTCACTGTCATATATTTTGACAAATTTCTTGCAATGTATACAAGAGACTGAACTTAGCTACAATATTATTTGTCTTTGACTACCAACCTAGGTGTTGATTAATACAGATAAAACTCCTATGAGAAAATATATGCGTACATAATATGTATTCATGTATCTATGTGTAGTAACTGTTTTTCTCTTTCATTAAATTTTTTACCTCGCTTACAAGTCGATCCAGAGAAATATAATATAATATTGTGAATTCCAGTGCTTTCAGATTAATTTTTTTTTTAATATTTCATTAAATTGAAAATCATTTAAAGCACCAAAATCATTGTTAATTCTGTCCTTAAAAATTCGAGGACGACGTATTTCGCGAACTTGTATCTCAGACTCATTATCGCTTTCACTTGAAAAAATAATATTCAACATTTTTAATTTAACTTGTCACTTTTCGACCGAAACTCAGTTGCCTGTCACAATTGTCAATTACATACTGACAAAATTGTAATTTGTATAACTTTTTCTGTTCCATAAAAAAATTGTCACTACAAATTTGTCGGGGAATTTATGACAATTTTAAAAAATTCCCTGACAATTCATTGTCATGACAATTTTTTTATGAAACGAAATTACGACAATTGTCGCAGATTTCCCGACAATTCTACAAAATCGTCAATTTTTCTATGGTACAGAATATAGACAATTTCCCAGTTGTCATTTACAAATTGTCACCTGTCACCTGTCGCTATTGTCAATTTTTATGAAATAGGGCCCTGGTGTACCACAAGGAAGCCATTTAGGATCTAACCTTTTTTTATTATACATAAATGACTTGCCTCATGTGCTTCATCACTCAAAGATTCTCCTCTATGTACGCCGACGATGCCAAGATATTTTTATCGTATTCAAATCCTACGGATTCTTCATTACTTACAAAACGGCTTTGATGCTCTTCTGAATTGAACTGCGATGAATAAATTATCACTGAACAATTAAAAGTGCAAGATCATGACTTTCTCTCGCAAGTCTTTGGATCACCAAGTGTATTTTGTATTGAACGGGCAGTTACTGGAACGATGTGAAAAATTCATTGATCTCGGAGTACTCTTTGATCGAAAGCTTACTTCCAATGACCATATTGACTACGTTATCAACAAAGCAAAATCAAGACTGGGAGTGATTACCTAAGCGTTGGTCGAAAGAACTTAACGACCCATATGTTAGAAAGTCTCTTTATGTTGGACTCGTACGAAGCTGCTTGGAGTTCGCTTGTCAAATTATTAATATTAGGTGACTAACCTAATGCTACACATATTCAAAGGATAGAATCATCCCAGAAACAGTTCCTGCTGTTTGCACTTCGTGATTTGAACTGGAATGATCGCTTTTTACTTTTCCACTATATCATCATATAGGTTATTATTATTACAAATGGACTGGAGCCTAGAGGACAGGAGGAAGGTTTTCAATTACTTAACTACGTTAACTGTGTGAACACAATGATTTATAGCCGCAAAATATTAAATACACGTGAATACAATGATATACACATATACACAACAACGCAAGCCGGAGCCGCACAAGTTACCTTTATTTTAACTCTTACGGCTGCGGCTACGGCTGCATTTGCAGTTCATTGTGTTCACGCAGCCCGACACCGTTTTTGTCTCTGAAACTAGATTAGTCTCGAAACATCGGCTTTACTTTGAAAAGTAAACTTTATTCCGTACAGACAAAGATCTTGCTAAAACTGGCACTGCCGTTTTAGTAAATCTTATTTTCAGTGCCGTATGGTCATTATCAAAGGTTTGGTTGCTTTTGAAGTAACCTGTGTAGTCATACTCCTCGAAAATATGGAAGATATCCTTCTGATATCTTTGTACAATCAATGCGCTGCATCCCGCGCCGACATAAGACACGACCATAATTTGCTTAGCGCATTCTGCCAAAATTACACTTCATAATTGGAGGCGATTTCAAAGCACGCCACCAACTCTGGATGGATACCCTGAGTACTCCCCAAGGAGTTGCTATATCTGACTGGCTATGTGATAATTCCCACAATCACTCTTTCGAGATTTTCTCTCAACCAATACCAACATTTCTTCGAACCCCTTCGACGCACTTGACTTTTTCACGTGCTCGCTTTACTTAATTTGTAGAATTCCAACACAACTAACTTCTTCTGCACTGAAACTTTATCTGACTCCGATCATTTAACTGTAAAATTAAACCTTCGTCGTCGGACAAATTTTAATATTCTATAGCTACTCCTCAGCAAGAGTATATTAATTACGCAAAAATCAACTGCCGAGTTTTTCAGAATTCCTTAACGCAAAAGCTACAAAACAGTGCGTCTTGCACTTCAGCCAACCTGACCAATGAGGACATTGATTCTGCAATCAATTCCGTTAGAAGCTCACTTACCAGTACAATTGCAGAGCAAGCCCTAGCCCGAGATCTCAAATCCAAATATAAAGATTTACCCGAACAAATTATGCAAAAACTTCGGAAAATTCTACAGAGAAATTTTCACCGTACTTAAAGTGATGAATACCAGAGTGATTTGCCGAGTTAAGTCAACTCAACCAAAAAGACACGAATGGAAATGTTTTTGTCTCAACTCAGCAATTCTATAATCAGGGCTCTGTTTCACAGTTAATACAACACTAAAAAATTATATTTTTTAAGTAAAATATATTATCCGCATTAATTTGAATATGAACTGGAATAAATATTGATGTGATCACGTATCTAATAATATTAATTTAAAAAATTAATCTTAGAATAAAATCCTTTTTTTTAACAAAATACCCCGCCGAGATAAGATAGTTGATATTGGAGAAGAGAAGAGCTCAAAGAAAATGGCAAAATACTAGATTTCCAGACGACAAAACAGCGTTTAACCGGCTAAGCAACAAACTGAAAAAACAAGTCTACGAATTCAAAAATGATTCATTAAGTTGATTCCTGAAAAATTTTGCGACTGATGCTTCAACCGATTATTTGCTCTGGAAAGCAGCTTAGCGCCTGAAAAGACCGCAGTTACAAAACCCGCCAATAAAATCTCTAAACGGGAATTGGATCGGAAATCCGAAAAAAGAGCTAACCTGTTTGCAGAACATCTTGCGAATGTTTTTAAGCCATTCCCAGCAAATACATCTGAAAACAGCTTACAGTTTATTGATAAAGTCGATGAAGTTGACATACCAATTGTCACACTCAAAGACTTAATATGTCCCACATCATTGGAAATTTGCTGAAGTAATTGTTATACCAAAGCAAGGTTAGCCACCAACAGAAGTGACGTCTTACAAACCAATATCGCTTATACCAATAATGGCAAAAGTCTTTGAAAAATTGCTACTGAAAAGACTAAGCAAAGTCATAGAAGAAAGAAATCTAATCCCAAATTATCAGTTTGGATTTAGAAATAAACATTCCACGATAGACCAAGTTCATAGAATAACGGATGCAGTTCAAAAAGCATTAGAAGAAAAACAGGTATGTTCGGCTATATTTTTAGATGTTGCTCAAGCATTCGACAAGGTATGGCATGAGGGGCTAGAGTATAAACTGCAAAGGGACCTACAAAGCCAGTACTACGAAATACTAAAGTCATATATCTCAAACCGGCTCTTCAGAGTACGGTATGATCAAGAATATTCAAAGCTATGTAAAATACAAGCCGGTGTTCCACAAGGAAGCGTCCTAGGACCTACCCTGTATTTGCTATATACAAGGGATATTCCAGTGGATAGCAACACCATTATGGCTACTTTTGCAGATGATACCGCAATTTTGGCATCCAGTAAGTGCGTCGTCAAGGCTGCTGAGAAATTGCAAAATGCCGTCGACACCGTTAGTGATTGGACCAAAAAATGGCGTATCAAGCTCAATGAAGCTAAATCTGCACATATAAACTTTACAAATAAAAAGTTAAGCTACGTACAAATATTCATCAACAATCAAGCTGTACCTTACGCCAACACGGCCAAATACCTTGGGATGAATTTGGATGCAAAGCTAAAATGGAAAGAGCATATCAAAAAGAAAAGGGAAGAGTTCAACTTGAAGTATAGAAAAATGTACTGCTTACTCGGTAGAAATTCTGACCTATCTGTCGAAAATAAAATAATGCTTTATAAACAAGTACTTAGACAGGGTTGGACCTATGGAATCCAATTATGGGGCTGTACAAAGAAAACAAATACTGAAATCATCCAAAAGTTCCAAAACAAAGTCTTTCGTGGAATAGTAAATGCACCATGGTATATGAGAAATAGCGATTCACATCGTGACTTACAAATAGAAACGGTTATAGAAGTTGTAAGAAAACATGTTGTGTCACACAATCAGCGACTGCATAGTCATATCAACTCTGAAATGGAGTCCGTATTAAATACGAGAGGCAATGTTCGGAGATTAAGAAGAACCAAGCCACACGAGCTAATGGTCTAAAAGTCATGGGAAGCATTAAAAGTTTAAGCTTCCCTTTAAGCGATTATATTATTGAGAAAGAAAAATCTGTTGTCGATCGTTCATAGATTGGTTCTGATTACGAGGAGTTTTTAGTGAGGTAAGAGTCCCACACTACTTGGTATCGAATACTGCCAAGTGTCTTTTGAAGATTTCCTCCTGACAAAAAAAAAAAAATAAAAATTTCCGTCCTTTTTAGATAAAACACTTATAACCTCGTCTGCTCCTAGAAGTATTTCGCGATGAATAGCTAGAGCAGCCAAATAATTCAAACGATCTTGCAAATAAGTAAACATCCAAAGCTTATCACACTGTTATTAAAAAAGATATATCTTTAAGAATCTCACTTCGTTGGTCATGCTTCTTTGTGTAGTTTTTACTCTCTTTTAATAGGAGAAAGTTCTTTCGGGAGTTGACGTTGAAACGGGCATTGTAGCTATATCCTGAATAAAATATATGTATGTGCTAGGAAAGTTTTCTTCGGGGAAGCTAGCGAGCGCTTCCAATGAATTCTTAGTTCAGTTTTCAATTTTTAAAGAACAGAAGATGGTTCGGCAGCCAAAAATGTTTGGTAAAATTCAACAGCTTCATTAAATTTTTTAGCTGCTTTGTCTATTTCTGACGAAGAATCCTTGAAAACAACCGAAAACCCTTCTAGTATGTTTTCATGGTTTGTAAATTTTTCTCCATGGTCCGTTACATAGAAATCGAGAAAAGGATTAAAAAAAGTAACACGGAAATATTCTTCTGTACTTGGAACCGAAGGGTTCGAACGATTCTTTTGTTGGTTTACTACTCTCTTATGTTTAACGTCGTTTTAAACCTTTGGCGAGATCCATAGCTTGGACCAAGTCTAGATTTACTCTTTGAAACTCACGACTAAATGACAAAGAGAGTTGGTAAACCATACTTATAACGTTTCAGCTAATCAAAAACTCGAAATCCATAGCGTTTTAAGTTTCTTACGTCACTTTCCAAAGCTCTTATTTGGTCAGAAGTCTCGAACACAAACGGAAATAGCTCCTTAAAATCTTCAACTGCTTGATATTTTGATATCCATCGCCCCAGATTCAGCCTTTTTAATGTCTTTTTTTGTGGAGTTTCTACGCTATCGCTTATTGTTTTTTGCAACATATCTTTTCTTTTCGGTGTATTGAAATAATTGTCAACTGCTTCATTTGTGGTTAGGCAGTCTCTAATGGCTGGTATTTTGCTGGAAACAGATATAGCAAGGATTCAAAGAATGTGCTGCACAATGGAGGTACAGGGCATGCGAAACAAATTGTTGGCGAATAATTGCTTGAACACCATTGTATCGAACAGATATTTTGCTTGCACCGTCGTACCCTTGGTCGATCAAAACAGAAATGTCCAGATCACAATTTACAAGAGCATCACCTCGATTGTTTATACAGTAATGTTTGGCAAACTGCTGTATTAGAGATTTTAAGCCAAAAGATTTTATTCATACCTGTCGTGGAAAATCGATATAAAAAAGAAACTCAAAAGATTAGGTGATTTGGCGAAATAATAATTTCTTTCAGACGAAGTTGACTGTTTCTCCCCGTAGAATGTAGGTATATAATGTACAATCCTGTGAGTGCTATAAAGACTTAATTCCCGTAGGAAGCTGGTCCGTACTAAATTTCAGAGTGTGCTTCCTTAACTTATTTCATGATTGGTTATGTTTTTTTTTTTTTGGATCTCAGAGACTTAAGTGGCACTGAACTTAGAGCAAGCTCGTCTGTACACACTTATCTACGCTCTTCATCATTAATGCAAGTTTTAGTGGTTAGTAAATAACGCCAACACAAGCACAAAGAGAACGTATACGAAGAAAAATAAAAAAGACATTACACAAATATTACAAAGTAAAACTTAAATTAAATTAACATTATGTTGAACAACTATCGATACCAATGGGGGGGATACATCCCCCCTGATCCCCCCCCTATCTACGCCACTGAGTCGGGGTACACAATCGTCGCTGGCTTGTTGCCATAGACCATAGCCCCACAGGAAATAATCTAACGGCGTCAAATCGCACGACCGAGGCGGCCAAGCGACTGGACCATTTCGTGTGATAACACGTTCTCCAAACTTGGTTTCCAATAAATTGATTCCGACATTCGCTGTGTGGCTTGTGGCGCCGTCCTGTTGGAACACATGTCACACACATGTCCTCCAAGTCCATACCATCTGATTGGGGCTAAAAATATTCGTTTATTATTGAACGGTAGCGATCCCCATTCACAGTAATGTAATGACAATTTATATATGTATATACCTAGATTTATTTTTTGATGCAGTCGGCAAATTTTAAAGACTAGTCGGCATTTCATAATAATTCACCCCCCATTGCCTGGACCCTCGCCACGCCCCTGGTTTTCTCACAACTTAAGTGTCTCAGTACCCTCATCGACCAAAACACCAGAACCTATATCGACTCCCAATTCAGAAAACGACTTAACCTGGTTCGAATACATTCAAGCAAATTAACCAAATTCTAGGAAAGAAATCTCCTATACTTGGGCAACTGCAACACAATGACGTAACTCTTGCATCCGACCAAGAGAAAACTAACGTTTTTGCAGACTTTTTCGAAAGCAATTGTAAACCCATTCCTCTCATTTATTTACCTGAGTTTTTCTCAGACGTCAACAATGAAGTCTCATTATTAGTACAAACCCCTTAGCCGCTCACAACATTAAACGAAGAAAATTCATCAGTCTTCACAACCACCGATGATATTTTCACAAAACCTTCTCAAGACCTTTACGGTTCAATCCAATGCGGTAACTCCAAAAAGTCTTCGGGACCTGACAAGGTCTCCAATTTTGTTATCAAGAAATTACCTCCGACTGCAATTATAATCCTTACGATTATTTTCAATAACTGTATTAACAACAGTTATTTCCCGAAACTATATCGGAAATATTCCCATTTCCTTCGAAACAAGGGGCAAATTCTGTTAGCAGTAGTGGAGCGAGATCCTCCCAAACCTCCGCAAACTACTTGAAATGCTGATTCTCAACAAACTTCGCTCACTATGCTCCTCAATGGGTATAGTGCAGCATAACCAATTTGGGTTCAAAGCATCCCACTCCACTTTCGACCCGTTGTTAAAGCTTCACTCAGATACAACCCTGGCTCTAAACAAAAAAGAGGTAACAGTAGCCTGTCTGCTTGATATTCAAAAAGCATTTGACACGTGACACCGTTTGGAATGTGAAATGGTCTGATTTTCAAGTTGAAATTATTTCACTTGCCTAGAAATCTTATCACAATCATACACGGCTTCCCGACCAACCGAAAGTTTTACGTACAAGTGGGAGATACCAAGTCTGTATTCAAAAACATCTCTGCAGGGGTTACCCAAGGCTCATGTCTTGGACCTGACCTCTTCAATCTTTTCACCCTCGACCAACCAGCAAACACGCCAATGACAAAAAAAAACCTACTATATCCTGATGACTCCATCATTTATAGTGCATCCATAAGCCCATACATAGTTCTCCGTAGAGTGAAGGAACACATCCTTAGGCTCTGGGAGTACTACCTACAATGGGGAATTAAAATCAATCCCACCAAAAATAGAGTTAATCTGCCTTAGGAATCCCTCGCGTAATGGCATAGCCTGGCATAGCCACAAGATGTAAACTCCTGTCCCTGACACTCCCCGATAACACAATTATCACACCTAAGCAAAGCGTTAAATACCTTCGAGTTCATTTCTTCAAATAGTTCAAATTTAAACAACATGCTAAACACACTCTTCGCAAGGCAAACGGTGCCGTAGCTCTCCTTCGTTCTCTTATGAAAGTAAGAGGTGGTCTTCAAACACGAACGAGCTCGTCCCATACTAACTTATTGCTTTCCTATATGGTACACAATAAGTCCAACATATGTGAATAAAGTGCAAGTATTCGAGCGCAAGGCTCTTCGCAATAGCACATCTTTGTAAAGAAAACCACATTCAGTCCGCTACTACAGCAATGAAAGGCTCTTTTTTTTTTTTTTTTTTTTTTTTTTTTTTTTTTTTTTTTTTTTTTTTTTTTTTTTTTTTTTTTTAAAAAGAGGAGGCTTATATGCTAATCTGGAGAACTCAGACCTAATATCCAGTCCATTGTACTACCAGAGTAGCAGCCTTCCCTTTTTTTTTTTGTGTTGCAGTAGTTGGAAATAAGTTGTTATTAATTTCACATATATAACCTCAAGGGCGGCGTCCATATGAAACTGGGAGGCTGAAAGAAAAGTAGATGCCCAGAGCGGGATTCGAACCCACGCATCCGGCCTCTCTACCAAACACTCTACCACTGCACCACGGCCGCCAATGAAAGGCTCTACGAAACTTCTAAAGTTGTTCCTATAGACAAATACCTACACAACCTCAGCACCAAAATGCTGAGGGAAATCCCATTCCATCCCAGCCCTCTTATTAATATAATTGCGCAGGTAACACAGCCACCGACGACCGATATCTCCAGGTGCTATCCTTAATGGATCCAGCATTTCGAATGTCGCAAGAAGACACCTTCGGAGACTTCTACGTCGCTGCAGGAAGAGGAACGCCGCACAACAGAGGTTGAAGACAACAACAGACCCAAAAAAGTGGAAATACAATAGCTTCCAGGACCGAAGCGACCATCCAACTAGTATTCCTCAATCCTCGCCCACCAACATTACAGCCAACGACCGTCAGCACTGCTCAAGCCGAAGCCGACGAGAACATACCAATTATTATTTATTTAAGAAACAAGTAAATGTTAGACATAGATACCTTTTTAATAAAAATGTACAAAACCCGCCAATTTAACGAAGCAGAGCCCCATCTGTGCTCGCAGATTTTAAAACAATAATGTTAGTCTATGAATTTATAATTGTATTTATCAAATACCTATTGAAAAACTTTCAATAAAAGCTTAAATTGTAAAAATTGTGTTCACGCAGTAAAAATCATCAAAGGAGAAGTATCGTCACCAAATATACTTTCCCTAATCAAATTTAACGTACCTACCCGTCGGACTCGAATCTATACACCTTTACACGCCAGATTCCAAAGATCTAATTATTTAGCCAACAAGCCTCTGACAAGATGCTGCAGAACTCTAAACGATTATTGTTCTGTTTGTGATTTTTCAACTAGTAATCTATAAAAACTACATTTGTTAAATTATTTCAAATTAAATTTCATTTACCTAGTTAGTTTAAGTTAACCATGACAGTTAGTTTTTAAACTGTAGTTAATACAAAATAATTAAAAAATGAAAAGTTGCACAGACTCTATAGTCATTGAGAGTTCGTTTTCTGATTTACCTGTCCAACTTCAAAATTTTCAAAAACACTTTAAAACCATCCATCAAGTCAGACAACCGGTCGTTCAGATCAAAGTCTGTCCAACTAATTGACAGTTTGTGAACTTCCCTTCTTTAGATATTTGAAGCTTAGTCCTATATAGATGACTGAAACATAAATATTCATTGTTTTATAAAAAAAATTTGGTAATTATTAGATAGGAATATTGTGTGCTAGCCTCCGCGCTTTTAAATTTTTTACAAAAAATTAAATAAATTTTCAATAGCCCAGTTAACACTGTACAATTAGTTGGACAGACTTCGTTTGATGGAAGTTGGATGGTCTGATGTAGTTTGCGTTCACACTTATCAAGCTTGTCGTCCAACTTTATGTCACACACCCTTCCACTTCATCCAACTTCTAGATTTTCAAAAATTTTTGAAAACCATCCAACAAGTTGGACAAGCGGTCGTATGAAGGGTTCACACTATCAAGCATTGGTTTGTCAAGCCTAAGTCTGTCCAACTAATTGTACAGTGTGAACGGGGCTAATGAAAACGTTTGTTGAATCATTATTCCGATACATTAATGATTTATAAATAATAAGAACGGTTATGTTCAATGATAAAACTAAATTTTATAACTATGAGCCCCCAAAATGTCTGCAGGGAATAAAGGTACCTGTTAAAGCAATCAGCTTGTAAATTATTCCCACATCAATTATATTTTGTAAACCTACTAAAGAGAAGAGGGTTCCTTTGATCAGACGTATACTTATTCCATACTAAACGGATTAAACTGCCTCCACGACTTGAAATCAATACTTGTGTCCTCTTTGCAGTCCATTCAGATCTTAATCCGGAACATAATAGAAACCATGATTGAAGTACTCAATACGACTTCCTTCCCTTTAACGACACTATAGTTGTGTAAGGTGTGCAGTTTATAATGTACAATGTCTTTCTAAACAGGATAAACTTATATTATCTCCAACTGTTTCCAAGGGTATAGCACCGTAAACGTAATCCATATAATGCCTTCCATCTTTGATGGTTTCATTGTCAATTGATTTCTGTCCGTTGAAATTTCAAAATTATTTTACTTTGCAAGAGAGAAAAAAAAACCAAATTAATGTAGAAAGTCCCGCTTTGAACGTGGTGGAATTCCATTGAAAAGGATCACAGCAGGAGACTGACAGCATTCATTGTCCTCGCATTAGGCATTTGTCAAAATATTTACCTTTGAGATGTCACTGTGGTATTCTGCTTGTTTTCTTGTTAACCCATACAAAAGCGGATGAAGGAATTCTTCTGCAAGCAGAGCGACGAGCTCTCTTGTGCTGTGACTTGTGAACCAACTACAAAAAAGTGGAAAGAAAGAAAAAAAGAACTATCTGCAAGGAATTTTATATTTTGGTTGTTTAAAAATAAAGGACCAAGACTAATGCACGTCTGTCGCTGTTTTCCTTGTCTAAACATTGCGAGTGTGACCAACACCTTGAGGATTCAAAATGGTTTAATCCGAATCCAATTTGAAGTGGCTTCTCGGTCTTTGCCACTGCACATAAATATAATTCAACAATTAGAGGGGTGTTCTTCAATTCTTCTTCAGCCATAATGGCCACTTGATGTTTGCTTTTGCGCTAAGGCGCTCTGTTACTGATGCTGGTAGCACAGTGTGTGAAGTGTTTCACACATTGTCATTCACGCCTGTTACTATGCTTGTATAGGGCACATAATGCGCTGCGGTACTTTATATTAATGACATTATTGGATAATGAGAATAATTTTGACAGGTCCTCCAAGCAGGCTTGATGTGCGGTGTTGATTTAGTTGTTTCTTTTGTTGTTCTTATACCTCATAATTTCATTTTCTCTTTTTCGAGGTCCTGAGAATCTGTTAAGTGTAAAATCACACTAGGAGTCGTTGGATTTCGGGGAAATGAGTGTCCATTGGAGGTGAAACTATATTTTATCAATTGTGGCAAGTATCATCTGAATTTCCGGTTCCCTTACAATTTTCGATTTGAAAGCAGTCAATTATTTTTGACATTGAAAGGCGTACAGCAATGTGGATAAAAGTCGACCAATCAATGGCATCTATACCTGAATAATTTTTCCAGGAGTAGGTATATGAAAATGTACTTGCTACCATGGGCGTAGTCAGGAATTTTTTTAAGTCTTTTTTCGAGGACAATTTCTGAAAAAACAATAAAAAACGAGGACATTTTTATGAAAAAAAGTAGGACTTATTTACTGACAAGAATATTGATATTTTGGTTTCTCAAAATAGAGAAACATCGTTAGTAGGTATATGAAATAATATATGAATCGAATTGATTTTATATATTTTGACCACTGATTTCCCGTTTTATAAAACTAATTTCCTGGGATTTTCAGCAAATTTCCTGGGGACTTTATCTTCTACTTCGGATTTTCTTTCCTTTACTATTTTCCGATGCACACTGAGCATACAAAGTCCTGAAAAAATAAAAACATCTTTATCATATGAAATGAATAAAATAAATTTTCTAAGACTTTACCATTCAGTCGACTTTCAGCCATGGTTGATCTTAACCAGGTTTTAACACGCCGCAAAGTACTGAACGACCTTTCTACGGTGCAGGTCGTGCAAGGCAGTGCCAATAATATTTCCAATGCATGTGACACAGCAGGAAAAAAGGTGTCCGCTTCCGTGATAACGTCGCACACTTCCAAATTTTTCTTCGCTTCTTCACTAAGCTATTTGTCTTTCCAAGTGTTATACCATAATTCAATTTCTGCACTTAGATCCAATTCATAAAATTCTGAGAATGGCTTGATGTCTTCTTTCAAATCGCCAATACTTTTTTTCAACATAATGTTGGGATGCAATGTGAGTAGTGAAAATGCAGGCAAATTGAATGGCGCGAATCGATTTGCAAGCGATGATATTAATGAATCCAAATACGGAATTAGCAACGATATTTTCCAATAATCATTTGGATTCGATGCAGGTTGATTTGAACGATGCTGCTGTCGTTGGGTTAGTCTGGGCATATCCAATTCAATATCAATCGAGTTCGCTATTTCTTTTGCTTCGTCTAGAATTTCATCAATCACGGTATCTACAGCGGTTCGATGGCTAGAGATTACAGTTGATATTCTATCAAGATGGTCTTTGCATTTGAGCAGGTCAAGACTTTTAGATTGAAGACCATTCACGACAGGCTCAAGAATATCATAATATTTGGCAATTATTGCAGTGCATATTATAAATACAGGTTTCGTTGCTGCAGAGTGTAGCTGAAATGCAGCTGATCGCGTTTTTGCATTGCCTTCGTTGGATAAAGTTAGTAATGCGTTCACGATCTCAACGAAATTGGCTTTAAAAACAGCAATGCTCTTGTGTTTTTGAGACCAACGAGTTTCACAAAGGGCGGGTATGTTTGGAGCACACTTTCGCCGTAGCACTGATTCTCGAAAAAATCTTATTATGTCTTTGATCGTGCCAATAGTGTTTCGTACTTCCGAGACCGTGTTCAAATCATTAACAACAAGATTCAATCTGTGGCTTGCGCAGTGGAAAAACAATGCTTTTTCGTATTTTTTTCGGATATGTGCTTGAACGACTCCTTCTTTTCCGGCCATAGCACTGCAGCCATCGTACCCTTGCCCAACGAATTTTTTCGGTTCAAGTTCACAGCTCACGACTGCGCGATCAATTTCATCTGCAATTGTTGGAGCGTCCATCGCATTTAGTTCACAGAAACCCATAAATTCTTCTCGTATTTTTGCTTGGCTTTTGTCGTAAAATCGAATACCCAATGACAGTTGCTCTTTTCCTGATATATCTGCTGTTTCATCAGCCAAAATGCTGTATGCTGATGCCTTTTTAGCGTCAGCAATTATCATATCTTTCACTACTTCGCCACATAATGCAATTATCTCGTTTTGAATTTCTGGTGAGGTGTATTTCGCATTTTTTGGTCCTTCTTCAAAGTGTTTTTTAAGAAATTCATCTCCGGCCTCAATTCTCAAGCGAATGAGATCCATGAACATTCCTAAAAACATTATAGAATTTTATCAAAAGACGAAAATATGATAAATTTCAATCTGAAATATTTTACCGGAATCTGCATCTTTTCCTCTTAATGGTGAATCGGTTGTTCCACAGAAAATTATGTTTGATATGATCGAACGGATAATTTTCTTATTTTCTTCAATTAACTTCTGATGTCCTGTTACCATCTGTAGCTCCACTGGTTTGGCAGTTGTAAATTCAAAAGCAGCTTTCATTGAAGTTTGATGCCACTTGCTTCTTTTGTGATTTCTGCTCAATTCGTGCATATCTTTGTATTTGGTGAATGGCTTAACAACGAATGCGCCTAAAAAGCCTTGCACTGTAGTTTTATGAAACAGAACGCAATGTAAGCAAAGAGCGCCCTTTTCTTTCTTTGAATAAACAAGCCAAGGTTTATAAACTTGTAACCAATTGTGAAGAAATTTTCGTTTTGAATCATCGGAGTCTGCTGCAAAATCGTAGTCTTGTGGTGGTACCCAACATCTTTTTAATAACAGAGATCTTTGCTCTGATGATAATGGCTGGTTCATAAATAGACCCAAGTCGAATTCGGAAATGACTTCAGTTGTGTCAATGGTTGAATCATCCATTGGAATTGAATCTTCTTCGTGGGTCTCACTTGTTTCGCTAGTTGTTTCGTGCATTTCAGTGAAATAAGTATGCTCATCGTAATTTTCCGTTTCAATTGCATCAGTTTGTTCATTTATCTGCATTGCTCTCGCACTTAGATTCGACACTTCAGCTTCACTTTGACTTGACGTACCAGTTTCACTTTGGCTCGACAGTCGAGGAGCAACCGGTTCTAAACAAATATACGCACATTTCAAAAGTATGAATCGCAAAACACTTTGAACTAACTCATCAACAAATAGCTGATTCCTCGGAGCCAAGTATACAAGAGTTGAAAACCAAATAACAATAGTCCAATATATATTTCGGCTTAAATGAAGCCCTCTTCAGAATCTACATAAACATGTCAATGTCAGTAAAAATATGAAAATAATAAAAAGAAAAAACAAAAATACACAATTATGGAAAACTCACAGAAATAAAAAGAAAATAATGGATCTAAAACATTCCCAAATATTTATCGTAAATTGAATTCAAATGTTGTTTATTTTTACTAATCGTATTATTGATCCTCTTAATAAAAAATCATTTCAGAAACACTTCTCTGAAAATATCTATCTTCTTTATCTGAAACTTTAACATTACGCCAGTCAAAATCATGTTTTTTGTCAAGAAATATATATTGGACTATTGTATTGGCTCCGAGGGATCAGTATTTTGTTGATGAATTTAAAATTTATGGAACGGAGTAATTAAGAGATTTATTACTATACTTTGAACTAATTTTGGAAAAACAAAATATAATAAACAGAAACTTACTAAAAAATGATTGTACTCCTCCTGCACGTAGTTTATGATATTTGCCTTTAGCATGTTCTGTAATAGCTCCATCTCCTTTGTTGTCGGTTCGGAAAGTAGTTTTGCAATATGTGCAATACGCCGAATGCTCACTTACCTTTCTAATCCATGGATATTTTTTTGTCCACAATTTACCCCATAAGGTTTTCTTTTTTTCTTTATCCATTATCAAAAGCCAAAAATTGATGTTCACAAAGCTAAAATCAATTAGTATTCACACTTCCACTTTTATTTCCACTTGTTGTATTAAGCTGAACTGTTAGAACGATCAATCGCGACTAATTTTTGTTGCCGCAATGCCGCATTCAGATGATCCAGAATTTCTGGAGAATTTTAATTTATATTTTTTACTATTAAAAATAAATGCCCAAATATGCTCGTGTAATATTTCTAGATCTCATTGAAAAGTCCTCGTTTTTCGGCAATTTTGCGAATTGTCCTCATTTTTTATAAAAATATTCATTGATACCCCTTTTTTCCGCTTTTTTCCCAAATTGTCTACGTTTTTTACGAGGATACTCTTTGAAAAGTCCTCGTGGTTTCAGCATTTTCTCCAAATTTCCTCGAGGTCACATTCAGATGATCCAGAATTTCTGGAGAATTTTTTGATTCGAAGAATTATAAATATAAATGCTCAAATATACTCGTGTAATATTTCTAGATTTTAGAGAAATCTCATTGAAAAGTCCTCGTTTTTCGGCAATTTTGCGAATTGTCCTCATTTTTTATAAAAATTTTCATTGATACTCCTTTTTTCCGCTTTTTTCCCAAATTGTCTACGTTTTTTACGAGGATACTCTTTGAAAAGTCCTCGTGGTTTCAGCATTTTCTCCAAATTTCCTCGAGGCCACATTCAGATGATCCAGAATTTCTGGAGAATTTTTTGATTCGAAGAATTATAAATATAAATGCTCAAATATGCTCGTGTAATATTTCTAGATTTTAGAGAAATCTCATTGAAAAGTCCTCGTTTTTCGGCAATTTTGCGAATTGTCCTCATTTTTTATAAAAATTTTCATTGATACTCCTTTTTTCCGCTTTTTTCCCAAATTGTCTACGTTTTTTACGAGGATTCTCTTTGAAAAGTCCTCGTTGTTTCAGCATTTTCTCCAAAAGTCCTCGAGGACAAAGATAAATTTTTTCTTAAAAAACGCAGAATTTTTCGAGGACATATGGCTTAGGTTGGGGCATTTGCCCCTACCTGCCCCTACCTGGCTACGCCCATGCTTGCTACTTCTCAGTCTTTTTTAATGTTATCCTGGGGGTAGAAATAGATATGTTTTTGAAGCTCTTTCGTTCTTATGTACAGTCAAATAGAAATATGAAAGGATATAAGGTGTCGTAGGAAGTAAATCAAATTTTTTTTTTTTTTCTTTAAGTAAAATCAATACTCTAATTGGTTTTGAATCAAACACAGAAAACCAGACTAAACAATCTTTATTAGTTTTTGAGAAATTTAACAAATAGAAATTTTGAAAATAGAATTTTATGGGTTTTTCCGCTGGTTGGAATTTATTCTCAAGGCAAAAATGGTTATATTTATTAATTCTAACAATTTTATATTTTTATATGTTTCTTCGAAGCCTTGACTTTAAAGGTCTACAATTTCTAACATAATGTTCCCTTCAAATTTCACAGTTAATAGCTATGTAGTTATTTGAGTTAGTATATTTTTTGTGATATAATAAAATAAAATCGAAAAAAGGCTAACTTTGGTGTACCCTGACCTGTGTTATATTCGATATCTCTGTCAATACTGATGATAGAGACCTAATCTTAGACTTAATTTTTTTTTAAAATAATAATCTTTAAGACTGTATTTAAGTTGGGCACCTATTGGCTTAGGGTTGCCAGATTTTTAATTTTTAAAAGTGTTCAAATTTTCTTCCCCAAGCAAAGTTTTGACTTTGAGGTAATTTTTTTCAGAAAATGGGTGTTAAACATAGAGTTTCTTTATTTTTTACAGATGAACAAAACAATAGTAAAAATAAAACTCATCAAAAACCCATACATTTTATTATACTCGCAAAAAACAAAAACTTGTAAGAGATCTAATTTTTGGGTTTTTTATGTACTTTTATTGCAAAAGATTGCAATAAGGGTAGTTTTCCAAGATTTGACTGTTTGAAGGTAATTTTTAAGACTGTGCACTGATGAAAAGGGTAAAAAGTGTTTTTGACCTACCAAAACCCTAATTGACATACCTCTTCTCAGGGAGATATAAGTTTGATTGCGTCTCTGAATCCTCTGTCCAAAATAAAAACATTATTTTGTCTAAAATATTGCCTGAACGTTTCATAAACGTCTCTGAAAGAAGTTTCATTATGTTAGCATCAGATACAGTTGCAGTTGCAGCATAAGGCCTAATAACGTCCAGGATATACCCATCACAGCATGTGATCACAAAAGGCTTGAAAGTTTTTTGGAAGCCGTAGTTTGAACTTTTTTGAAGGTACACATGTGTTCCATCGCAAATGACTATAGATGGACGATCATTTTCATTTAAATTGATGTTTCCAAACTGTCCGTTAGGAATAAGTCTGTTCCTTCTGGATACTTCCTGAACAGTTATTTGCTGAAAACCAAAGTTAAATGGCACAAAATAATCCATGAATGTTGTGAATTATTTGTTTTTGTGTCACTACATTACTTACTCACAAGCCAATAATCAGTTATCAATGAATTAGGCCTAAAGGTCGCGGCCTTGTAACATTATGGAGTATGTTAAGGCTTGGTACCTAGCAAAAAGTTTTTAAAGATTTGTTTTTGGATGGAATTTTGGTAGATGTAAGCGAAGATTATTTTTTCATGTGTGGCATTAATATGTATTCTGTTTTTTTGTTTTGGAAAAAAAGGAGTAGATACTGCAAAAAATATGAAAAAAGGCATTTGCTGTGGAACATATTTTTTGTTCAATTTTATTTAGGAATTGTGTATAATGCACGTGATATGCTTTGTGTATGATAGCGTAATTATATATATCAAATTAAAGGTTACCAATTAAGGACTACAGTGGTGCCAAAAAAAATATAGGTCATTTATGATTTTTATGAGATATTGGCTGGCAAACGTCAACGAAAATGTTTCTTTTCAAACAAGTTTTAGGTCTGCCTTTTCGAAATAAAAGGCATTTCGAAAAATGGATTTTATATGAAATGAAAGATATTTTTATGATCTTTCTTATGATAGATCATTTTCCTACATGCTATACTTTTCGAGATATACGTAATTATTTGCAGAAATGTCAGATTTTTCCCATTTCCGGCGCTCAATCTCAAGTCCAATTATCTCAAAATGACCAAGGCCAAATCCAAAAATATTTTGAGCATAGATTGAGCTGAACGGAAGCTTTCATTTGGTACTAGTCTTATAGGTATACGCCCTGGGCCCAAATATGAACCACCTCCTTTGATTTATTTAACGTTTTAGATTTTTCTAAATATCATAAAATGTATGGGTTTTTTGAGGGCACTTATCTAAGATTTTTTTTTTATTATTGTGTTTTTCATCTGCAAAACACGCAAAAAATTACCAGTAAAAACTTTGCCTTGACAAGTAAAAACTTTGCTTTGGAAAGAAAATTTGATCACCATTTGAAACTGAAAATCTGGCAATTTTAAGCCGATAAGAGCCCAACTTAAATACAGTTTTAAAGATTATTGAGAAATTTTTGTTTTTTGGGCTTTTTATGATCATTAAGTTGGATGCGATTGATAATTAAATAAAACTAATCCATCTTGGTTTTACCGTACGTTTTTTTGGAATCGTACAGCCGAGCCGTACAAACTCCATTTTTGAGATATATCTCAACACATTTATGGAAAAGTATTAAGATCTAACGGGTGTTTTTGATGTTATTTACCTAGATGTGATTACTCCTTTCGCCGCCTCTTATACGACAAGCAGGGCACAGCAGTGATAGTTAAACCGTCTCTGCACGTGCACAGACTATCTTTTTCCGAGTAGTATTAAATTAAATTGCAGCTGAAGTGATGGTATTGCTAAATCGGCAATGTAGATCAGAGTACACGAATAATACGTTTTTTAAAGCTTTCAACGTCATCATTGGGGTGTTTTATCAATTATTGTATATGTCTTGAAATAAATAGTTACTCCCTTCTGAAAATTAAATTTTTAATAAAGATTTTTTGGAAATTAACCTTGAACCTTTTGAAAAGACAAAAAAATTTTAAGCTGTAAGATTTTAAGCTATCAAAATTAGATCCATCGCACCAGCTTAAATCAAATACTTAATATGGATACGTATCTCTAAAAATGTAGAGGAAATTCGGATTGTTGACATTGGGGGACTTATCAAACACCTGCTCTGTTCAGATGCAATCAACCAGTTGATGATCTACTGAGCAATGCTAATAATGATTGACCCAAGAAAAACGAGAAGTTTCGATGGTGGCCTGACTTTTTTTATCGTTGTCATTCTCACAAATTTAACACTAATTCCTTGATTATTAGACTTTTGTTATTTTACAAACCTCGAAATCGGATACTAACTAGCGTCACATAATTTATGGACGCTCGCATACCACATTAGGTGAAAAGTGGGACTACTTTGAATAATGCAAATTGAATCCCGCAAATTTGACAACTCAAAACCGTGACAAGGTAAATAATTCCAACTGAAATTACGTGTCCATATTAGCGCCTAGCTCCTAGACATTTCTCTTTATTCCAATTATCGATTTGATTGAGGACGATCCTTAGCTACGAAAAAAAAATCCACAACCAATAAAACGAACAAGACCACGGCAATGTTCTTAAGACCAACAAGAACGAAACACAACCATCACACGACAGGAAAGCTGATGAAAATTGACGATAATGAAAGAATGACATGGGTGGTTGGTTAGTAGCATTGGTAGCTCCTAATTGCTATTTGAAGAACGTTTCGGTTCAACTGGAACAAAACGCTAACAACAACTGCCGCTTACCGACAATGACACTGAGACAACACTGCCGATGAGGTTGATTGCTGAATTGCTGGTTTTTGAAGCAATTAATTTGAGGGTAAAAAATTCCCGCTAAATGGTGGGAGGTTATTATTAATACACATATATATTTTTTTTTATTGTTTTTTCTTCAACACTCTGACTCTTCTCTTGTTCCAGAGGGTTTCGTCAAGTGCCAAGAAAGAATTTAGTACTAAACAGGTGCTCCGACCCATCGATGTACAAAACGCTGCCGAACAATTGAATGAAGGATGAATGATTCCTAGTAATCAATTCAAGTGTTTTTTGAGTGCATAATATAGACAGAGTTTTCTTTGTTTTTCTTTCGGTTGTACTGCTTGTAGGTGTGGTTGCGTTTGCTTCACGTTATCCTCTTGTTGAGTTTTTGAACAATGCCACCTATGTACAGGATGGTTGCAAGATGGTTTTTGCCATTTTCTGGGAACGAAAAATGCTGCAGCTACCTATTTCACTTTATAGGCATATGTAGATACATATACACGTATATGCAACTGCCGCAACAAGGTGTATTTTTTCTTTTACAATTTTATCCAATTAGTGAAAGCAGCTTTATATCGATGGAGGTGCATTGAATGGAGATGTTTCGCAGAATTCTTTGTGAAGATAGCTTCAACTTTAAAAAGAAAAATCAAATCATTAAAGCACTGAAAACATGAAAAAGTGTTGTAATCTCGAAAATTTAACAAATCTTTAAGTTATTAGATAAAAAACACGCGGGTGTCAGACATTTGTAGTATACAGACCAATGTTTAAAGATTTGTCATAAGCGACTTGACTCTTGAGACAATAGGCGTGTTTTTTCACAGGGCTGTTATATATGTACATTACATCATTTTACATGCAAAGCAAAAACAACATCCACGACAACTGATGTTATGGATAAAAGGATGGTTGAAATTTGGTCGGGGATAGATCTTTGACGTTTATTCGAGTAGATAAATAGATAGATACAAATTTTATTAAATTAACAATTAGTTTTTTTTCTTACAATAAGTGTTCTTACAAATTCATTATGACATGGCATTTTTTGCCGTCTGCCAGATTAACATAAAAGTTATGGCTTGGAATATAAAGCTAGGTTATCACAATTTGATTTGATTAAAAAGAAAAATATACATATCTATATATATAAAGTAGGATGTATGTATGTATGTATGTATGTATGTCCGGGGTATACTCCTAAACCACCCAACGGATTTTTATGAAATTTTCAGGGTAGACATAGTTTAGTCCAGAGATGGTTCCTGTCAAGGTTTGATCCCCATATTCCCACAGGAACGGGGTTGGGAATGGAAACTTAGAATCTACGGGACAGATTTCAAAAATTCTTTTAGCATTAGTTGTACTACATTATTCGCCTAAATAAGTAACTTATTCAATAATTCATCCCTATTATCCCACGGGAACAGAAACGGGAACGAGAACGGGAATATTAAAGTTACTTAACACATTTCAAAAATTATTTCAACTCTAGGATGTTACATTATCCCTCAGTGACATAGACCTACATTTCATTCACATATTTCTATGAGAACGGAAGTCCCACAGAAACGGTGTTGGGAATGGAAACCTAGAAGCTACTTGACAGATTTCAAAAATTCTTTCAGCACTTAGAAGCTACTGGACTACCAGCACTGGGATACCACATAATCACTCAGTAACTTAGCGTAGACTTCATCCCTATAATCCCACTGGAACAGAAACAGGAACGAGAACGCGAACCTTAAAGTTAATTAACCGATTTTAAAAATTCTTTCAACACAGACTTATATTTAAGCTATCTAACAACAAAATTAAAGAGACTGCAAATTTAAAGAAAACCTATTCAGCAGAAAATACAATTGGTTAACATTTATGTTCCTCAGTAAAATAGTAATATTTAAAGAGATTTGAATTCCTATCTAACATAGTTTTTGCTGTCTTGAGTGAAGAAATAAAAATTATTTATTGATTTTGAACAAATCATATTGTGCTCTGCTCTGATCTCTGAGACATTAAACGAAAAAGATAACAACATAATTAGAGAGGCTGCAAATTTACCAAAAACCTATTTAGCGGAAAATACAATTGGTAAATATTTATATTCCACAATAAAATAGTAATATTTAAAGAGATTTGAATCCATAGCTAAAAGACGTTTTGCTATCTTTAGCGAAAAAATAAAAATTATTTATTGATTTCAAACGAATCTACCCATCTGAGACATTAGTCGAAAAAGCTAACAACGCAATTAGAAAGGCTGCAAGTTTAACAAAAACCTTTTTAGCAGAAAATACAATTGGTAAATATTTATATTCCACAATAAAATAGTAATATTTAAAGAGATTTGAATCCATAGCTAAAAGACGTTTTGCTGTCTTTAGCGAAAAAATAAAAATTATTTATTGATTTCAAACGAATCTACCCATCTGAGACATTAGTCGAAAAAGCTAACAACGCAATTAGAAAGGCTGCAAGTTTAACAAAAACCTTTTTAGCAGAAAATACAATTGGTAAATATTTATAAGTACATATTTTGTGATGATTTAAAAACACATTAAAATTGTTATTTCGTTTGAACGACATTTCCATTCAATCGATTGCAAGTGGTCTTCTCGGACGCAAACATACGTGGCGTCCAATGTATGAATTCTATTTTACATTCCTTCTTTTTTTCATTTTCAATCGATTGGAAGTGGTCTTTCCACAATCTATATTTCATATTTCAATAAAGATTAAAAAGATATGTATGTTTCTCAGTTTTCAATAATGTCACCAAAAAAAAAGTCACTTGGAAGAAAATCTTTAGAGGCAAAGAATAAAAGGCAAAAAAGAGGTGCTGAGACTGTAGAGCAGCAAGAAATTCGCCTTCAGCAAATGCGCGAAAGAGCTTCTACTTCCAGAGCCTCTGAAGCTGAAGAGCAGCGCAAAATTCGCCTTCAGGAAATGCGCGAAAGTGCTTCTACTTCCAGAGCCTCTGAAGCTGAAGAGCAGCGCGAAATTCGCCTAAAAAAAATGCGTGAAAGTGCTTCTACTTCCAGAGCCTCTGAAGCTGAAGAGCAGCACGAACTTCGCCTTCAACAAATGCGCGATAGAGCTTCCATTTCCAGAGCCACGGAAAATGAAGAACAACGTGGAAACCGCCTTCAAACATTACGCGTCAGAAGTTCAACCTCCAGAGCAAAAGAAACACCCCAACGATATAGCGAACGACTTGATAACAATCGATTACGACTGACTCGATCTAGAGAACGGATTGATTTGAAGTTGGAAGCATTTAATTATGATAGAGACTATGATTATAGGAATCACATAGATGTGGCTATTGGACCAATGAATAAGGCTTGCGTGCATTGTCGTAGTTTGAAGTTCGCTAAGGAGTCTCCTGGAATGTGTTGTTCGAACGGTAAAGTAGTTTTGGTTCCGGTGATGGAGCCACCTGAGCCGCTAAAAAGTTATCTTTCTGGTGACACTACATTTTCAAAACAATTCCTGATGAACATTCGCAACTACAACTCATGCTTTCAAATGACCTCTTTCGGTGCAACAAACATTCACAACAACGCCGGTTACATGCCCACTTTTAAAGTTCAAGGCCAAATATATCACCGAATCGGTTCGTTGCTTCCTTTACCGAATCTAGAGGCAAAGTTTTTGCAAATATATTTTACTGGCAACGAGGAAAGAGAAACCGAACAGCGATGCGCGATTAATACTGCAACCAGACGCGAAATCATTTCGGAATTACAGACAATGTTGCACGGAAGCAACAGTTTGATTCGTCTATTTAAAACTGCTATAGACCAGATGCCATCAGATGACTATGCTGTTGTAATAAGAGCAGACAAAACACCGACTGGGGAACATGAAAGACGTTTCAATGCACCGGTGATAGGTGATGTAGCAGTTGTAATAGTGGGCACCGAATTCAATCGACGTGACATTGTCATCCACCGCCGGAATACAACTGTGCAACGCGTTTCGGAAACACATCGTTCGTACGATGCACTTCAATATCCACTGTTGTTTCCGCGTGGAGAAGATGGCTACCATTTCAACATCATGCAAATCAACGCTAACACGAATGAAGAGTCAACAAAGAAAGTTTCGTGCATGGATTATTACGCTTACCGCATTATGATTCGTGCAAATGAAACCAACCACATTCTGAAATGCCGTGAACTATACCATCAGTTCATTGTGGACATGTACGCGAAAATTGAAAGCGAGCGTCTTCTCTTCATTCGTTTAAATCAACAGAAGTTGCGAGTTGAAGAATACGTTCACTTACGTGATGCAATGGTCAATGATGGGAACGCTGCTAATATCGGACAAATGGTAGTCTTGCCAGCAACGTATACCGGCAGTCCGCGACAGATGCACGAATACGCACAGGATGCCATGACGTATGTTCGAAAGTATGGACGCCCAGATTTGTTCATCACCTTCACATGCAATCCAACGTGGAGTGAAATTACACATCTGCTTTTCACCGGCCAAAACTCATCGCACAGACATGATCTTCTCGCTCGAGTTTTTAAGCAAAAATTAATAAAACTCATGGACGTTATCACAAAGAATCATATTTTTGGAGAGACTCGATGCTGGATGTACTCAGTTGAATGGCAAAAAAGAGGCCTGCCGCACGCTCACATTTTAATTTGGTTGAAGCAAAAAATCGTCCCATCACAAATTGATAGTGTCATTACGGCTGAACTTCCGAATCGAGACGAAGATCCAATTCTGTTTGAAACAATCAAAAAACATATGATTCATGGGCCATGTGGTGCACTCAACACAAATTCACCATGCATGAGGGATGGCAAGTGCACAAAAGGATATCCACGGGAGCTAATAAATGAAACTCAAACTGGAGGTGATCGATATCCTATGTATAGGCGAAGGAAGCCCGATGACGGTGGATACACAACTACAATTAGAATCCGAAATGTAGATGTTGACATAGACAACAGATGGATCGTGCCGTACTCTTCCCTGCTTTCAAAAATGTTCGATGCTCACATTAATGTCGAGTATTGCAATTCGGTGAAGTCGATCAAGTACATTTGCAAATACGTCAATAAGGGCAGTGACATGGCAGTTTTTGGCCTGGCCAATCAAACTGATGAAATTACTCAATTCCAAATGGGACGCTACATCAGTAGCAATGAAGCAGTTTGGCGAATATTAGCATTTAACATCCACGAACGCTATCCAACTGTTCAACATCTCGCTGTGCACTTGGAAAATGGCCAGCGTGTATACTTTACCGAACAAAATGCACAAAATAGAGCAGAACAGCCACTAAACACCACACTCACTGCCTTTTTTAAATTGTGTGCATCGGATGATTTCGCAAAAACGTTGCTGTATCACGAAGTGCCCAAATACTACACTTGGAACACGTCGACAAAAAAGTACGCACGAAGAAAGCGGGGCGCAAGTGTTCCAGAGTATGCTGATTTACGTTCGTCTGATGCCTTGGGACGTGTGTATACCGTACATCCCAATAACGCAGAATGTTATTATTTGCGATTGTTATTGCATACAGTCAAGGGTCCTACATCATTCGTTGCTTTGAAAACAGTAGACAGTGTAGTGTGCCAAACGTATAGAGAAGCATGCTTCAAACTAGGCTTACTTGAAAATGATCGTCATTGGAACACAACACTAACAGAGGCGTCACTTACGTGTCTTCCAAAGCAAATACGTAATTTGTTTGCAATCATTTTAACAACATGTGCACCATCGAACCCCGTAGAACTCTGGGAAACACATCGCAAAAGTCTTAGTGAGGACATTCTCAGGCAAAGACGTGAAATCGATCCAAATCAAGAGTATTCGAACGACATTTTCAATGAAGCTCTTATATTGATTGAGGATTTATGCATATCGATCAACAACAAAGTTCTTTGTCAACTTGGTATGCCGTCATCCACACGAAACAGAAATGACATACAAGACAGGGATTTGGTCCGGGAACGCCAGTTTGATGGAAGCCAGCAACAGCATTTTGTTGAAACGCAACAAAGACTTTTAGTTGCTGATCAAAAAAATGCATATGACAAAGTTATGCAACGTGTAGCCAACGGAACTGGCGGAATTTTTTTCCTAGATGCTCCAGGAGGAACAGGCAAAACATTTCTCATCAATTTGATATTGGCTTCGGTTCGAATGCGGGGTGGCATCGCACTCGCACTGGCATCATCGGGAATTGCATCAACGCTACTCGATGGCGGAAGAACAGCGCATTCAGCACTTAAACTTCCACTAAATTTGCACCAGACCGAAACACCTACCTGCAATATCAGCAAAAATTCCGGAATGGCCACAATCCTTAAAACGTGCAAAATCATAATTTGGGACGAATGTACAATGGCTCATAAAAAATCACTTGAGGCGCTTCACCGGACTCTGTGCGATTTTCGAGAAAAAACTCAAACGATGGGAGGCGCTCTGATTCTTCTTGCAGGTGATTTTCGGCAAACCTTGCCCGTTTTACCTCGATCAACGCCTGCAGATGAGCTGAACGCTTGCTTAAAAGCATCATATTTATGGAACCAAGTCGAAAAAATCACGCTCTCGACGAACATGCGTGTGCATTTGCGGCAAGATGGGTCTGCCCAAACATTTTCCAAACAACTTTTGGACATCGGAAACGGCGAAATTCCAATTGATCGGAAAACAAATGATATTACGTTTCCCCCACATTTTTGTCAAATGCAGCTAAGTATTCAAGCTGTTGTGGACAAGGTTTTTCCAAATTTGACCAGCAACTACAAAAATTCAGACTGGCTGTGCGAACGTGCAATATTAGCGCCTAAGAATGATGATGTTAATAGATTGAACGAACAAATTCAGTTGAAACTGCCCGGCGAACCAGTCAAATACAAATCAATTGACACAGTGATGGATGAAGAACAAGCAGTCAACTATCCAACCGAATTTTTAAATTCGATGGAACCACCAGGAATGCCACCACACATACTAACATTGAAAATTGGAACGCCAGTGATGCTTATTCGAAACTTAAACCCGCCAAAACTGTGCAACGGGACCAGACTGACGGTCAAAAAATTGACAGCAAATTTGATCGAAGCAACAATCATCATTGGCAAATTCAAAGGGGAAGACGTGCTGATTCCACGCATACCGATGATTACCAACGATTTGCCATTTGATTTCAAGCGACTTCAGTTTCCTTTACGTCTTGCCTTCGCGATAACTATTAACAAAGCACAAGGACAGTCGTTAGCTATAGCTGGATTACATTTGGAAAATTCATGTTTTTCGCATGGCCAATTATATGTTGCGTGCTCTCGAGTTGGCGATCCAAAAAATTTGTACATTTATACACCAACCACAACGACCAGAAATATTGTTTATCCGCTAGCATTAAGATAAAATACAAAATTTCCCATTAAATACATTTATTTCTTATCTTGGGAGTAGAAACGCGCGAGGTTTATCGCTGAACTTAAACCTTTCAGACAATTTTGTGTCCACAACGATTGAAAGAAGTTAGACCCGAGCAACCCCGGGCGGTCCAGCTATATGTTTGTTTCTACGGTATACTCCTAGGCCGAAAGAGTTTCTATAAAACTTTATAGTTTAGTCCAGGGATGGTTCCTGTCAAAGTAGGATCTCAATATTCTCACGTGTTTGGTAAAGGAAACCTAGAAACTACTGGACACATTTCAAAAATTCTTTCAGCTTTAGGATGCCACATAATTCCACAATAAAAAGATTAAATTTCATCCCTTATTCGCACGGAAGAGGAAAAACGAGAACGGGAACCTTAAAACTACAGACCCGAGCAAAGCCGGGCGGCTCAGCTAGTATATAAATAAAAATTAAAAAAAAAATTTGTTTTCAGAAGTCTTGATTAATTATTCTTTCTCTGTACCTAGTGCGATATTGCAATATTTATACAATTTGCCTACATTCTTCTCATTTAGTTCTGTAAGAACTTCTTCTTCAGACAACAAGTCACTTCCAAGGCTGCTTCTTCTGGATTCTCTTAGAGTTGGACACTTCCCTACGAAATGAAAAATGTCTTCCCTTTCCCTTAAGTTTCATTGACATGAAAAACACTTTCTCGATTAAAATTGTAGGTCCTCTTCATTCCCTCATCAAAAGGCATAGTTGTGACAAATGCGCTAGGCGCCGGGGAACGCGTTCTGTAGCATTACCCTATTTATTTTTATATATAAGAACAAATAAAGCGTATGACTTACTAACACGCGAACATGCCATGTAAAGGCAAAAAACAGTCAAGAATTAGTCTTGTGTCCTTTTTGCACCAGGCAAATAAACAGATATTTGCACGATTTCTTTTACTACTGAAATAGAAATTGTGCTCGGATGTCTTCTTGAAAATGTGAAAAAGAGCTTGTGAACATTTCATAACAAAGTTTAGAAGATGCAAGATAATATTACTCCAATACAATGGTGATATTACGACAATGGTGTTAAACTTCGAAGACAAAAGCACCGCACAAAAAATCATTGAAGCCGCACCAAAACTCAGAAACACTGGAATAATTGTTCATCGAGAGCAGTCTCTGCTTTACCGACAAAAAAGACGAACACTTTTCGAAATCAGACAGAAACTTCTGGATAAGAACTCGAATGTGAAAATTCTGATCAAGGGATCAAAAATAAAAATATCAGACTTTTTATTTTCACACGATTCACTTCGAGGACTGAGAATCAAAACAAGTGACGAGCTGTTATTTGTCAAAACAACTTTTGGCGAGGAAGCAATGTGCTTGTTTGACATCTCCAACGTCAGTGGAGTCCAGAAAAACCCTTTGATGTCAAGAGCGCCCCCAATGACCCAGTTTTCATGGAAGCAAAATGGTTCGGGTCCCAGCTACATCGCGTACCATCATTCGTCATAGGATAGAGCTGCCGTCTGCCATAAAACTAATTTAATTTTTAATATCTGTTATTATAATGTTACAGGGCTTAAAAACAAACTCTTAATGCCAGATTTTTTTAATTATATTTCAAAGTATGACATTTTTATATTATTAGAAACATTTGTGGAAGAGGGCAAAGAATTGCAATTTTCAAAGTATTTTAAAAGTTTAAATTTGAAATGGATGCCAGCTATTAGGAATAATAGACTTGGGAGAGCCAGCGGTGGCATACTGTGTGGCATTAAAAACAATATATCTAACAAAAATATCGCTTTTAAAAATAGTGGGAACAAAATCGTAATAGATCTTACTATTAATTTTAAACATTTTTTAATCGTCCCAGTTTATCTTAACTATAACGCATGGAATACTGATTTGGAACAACTTCATGACTTCCTTGTTAGCGAAGATTGTGACAATATTTTAATAGTTTGGGACTTAAACGGTCGTATAGGTAATTTTCAGAACCCTCCATTTTTAAACGATGGACAATTTTTATCTGAGAGAAATTCTTTAGACGGTAGTATGAATTCAAACGGTAACCGTGTTATTAATTTGGTAGAAGACTTTGGATTTTTGATTTTGAATGGGATCTCCAGAAGTGATTGTGTAGGAAACTTAACGTTTTGCTCTGTTATCGATTATTGCCTTATAAAAGGTGATTGGCTCAATGTTGTGAAAGATTTCGAAGTCGCTCCTGTTAATTATTCAAATCATCTACCAATCGTTGTCACTTGTGAGTTTGATAGCCAAGATAAATCAGTTCGATCCCAAACAGAAAATGGAACCAACAGACTTCGCTGGGTAGAGAAAAAATCGAATTTATACAAAAGAAATCTTACCCAGAAGTCAGTAAATCTGCCACATCACATTACGAACTCGGTTGATGAAGCAACTAATCTAGTTTTTCAAATTATAAGACAGTCAGCACCATATTCATCAAATAATACTAGAAGGACTTTCAAATCAGATTGGTATGACGAAGAGTGTAGGAAGAGTAGAGAGAGATCGTTCAAGTTCTTAAAACTTTTTAGAAGCTCCAATAATGTAGCTATGAAAGCGCTCTATATACAATTCAACAATGCTTTTAAGGATTTATGCAAACGAAAAAAATTACTTTTTTTAGAAAATCAGCTTTGAATCTTATTAAAAGCCGTGATTCAAAATCTTTCTGGAAAAATGTGCGTATTTTAGGGGCGCAATAATTCAGTTTCGTCTCCTCTAGAGCTTGATATTCTGGCATCACACTTCGAAAAACTTTTGTTGCCAGATCCAAACCAATTGTCTATAAATTTTGCACTTCCTTATGTATATATTGAAGAATTGGACTCTCCTTTTTCAATGTTAGAGGTGCTCGCAGCTCTAAAAAAAAATGAAAAATAATAAGGCAGCAGGCTCAGATAGCATCTCAGCTGAATTCTTTAAAAATGCCAGCTCTCTTTTTTTAGAACACGTTTTGGTGCTTTTCAACAAAATGTTTCACGAGGCAAATTTTCCAAAGTGCTTTCGTACTTCGTCGATCTCAGCAATTTTTAAAAAGGTTGATCCTAACTTACCCGAAAACTATAGAGGTATTTCTGTACTTAGCTCCTTTCGAAAATTATTCACGCAAATTCTCTATTTCCGACTGGTTTCATGGGTTGAGCGAAATATGAAAATAAGCTGCTCTCAGGCTGACTTCCGGGCTAACCTTTCGACAGCTGACCAAATCTTTGCCCTCGCAAGTATTGCTAGGCGTTATTTGGATAAAAAAGTTAACCTTTTTGCATTCTTCGTGGATTACAAATCCGCTTTTGATACCATTAACAGAAGATCGCTTTTGTTTAAACCGGCAGCTATCGGCCTATCAACCAAATTCATAAGAATATACGAGCAGCTTCTCTCAAATATGACTGCTGTTGTTTCAAATGGCAGTAGCAGATCTAAAGAATTTCGCTCTGATACGGGTGTTCCCCAGGGATGTATTTTGAGTCCTTTAATCTTTTCACTTTTTATAAATGATATTGAAGAACATTTACCAGGGGGTGTCACTTTTGGTGATTTATTTGTCAAAGTCTTGTTGTACGCTGATGACGTTGTAGTTTTGACGGATAATCCAGTGACACTGCAGCTTCAGATAAACAAGTTAAAACAATTCTGTGATCTGTGGGATCTTAAAATCAACACAGCAAAATCAAAAATTTTGGTCTTTAGAACCCAAAGTCGCAGCACAGCTAATGACCGCACTTGGACACTTGATGGTACCAATCTTGAGGTAGTGAAAGAATTCAAATACTTAGGTTTCAAAATAACTCATAATCTGAATCTTAAAGTTCACATAAGAGAAAAGTTAGCGAGCGCAAAAGCTGCAATCAATTGCATGTGGTCAATTTTTTTTAAGAATAAATATATAGATCCATCGTCTAAGTAAAGTTTTCGATGCAACAATCAAAACCTGTTTTTGTTACGCGAATGATGTCTATGGATACAAGGAAATAGATGAAATCGAAAGTATACAAAGATATTTTTTCAAACGCATTTTTCGCTTACCGGAAAACACGCCTAACTATGCCATACACGTCGAATCGGGGTTACCTACAATATTTATAAGAAATTTAAAAGCTAATGCAGACTACATTCTTAAAGTCATGCAAAGATCTGACGACAATTTGCAGAAAAGAATAATGTTAGTGTCTTTGAGGTGTTGGTATACGCCTTTTAAAGACTGGTATGAACTATAGCGTCGGCACATGACTTTTCTCTTAACCTCTCCATGGATAACTTAAATTCATGGAGGTCTGTTTTTAATGACTGCATTTCTTGCATTGATGAAAACGTGTACCGGTCATTTCTTGATCGGGCTGGAGAGTCTGTTTCACGATCAATATACAAAAAATTGAATCGCAGTCTAGGAGAATCCAACTATTTTCGGAATGAATTTTCTGTAACGGAGATGAGTCTTATATTTAAGGCCCGTACGGCAATGTTACAGTTAAACTACAGGCCACATAGATCTGATCTCAACCCGAACTGTACACTATGTAACCTTAACGAACCAGAAAACATTTTCCACCTCCTGGCCGTATGTCCAGTGCTGCAAGAAATCCGACGTCTACATTTCAATAAAAGTTCACTATCGTCGGAGGAATGCTTAAGCGTTCTTAATGGAGAGAGTGGTTGGAAATTACTTATACGGTATTGCTCACATGCGGTTTCATATAGAAATTTGTACGAGGACTTTTAGGATAACTTTCAAACCAACTCATTTGAAATTTTGTTCTAGCTAAATTATAAGGTCAATTTTTTGTCGCTTTTTTGCCGCTTTTTAAATAATGTTGCAATCCTTTGAAACATATTCCCAATTTTGTTTTAGCTAAACTAAAAGCCCTAAGTTTTTGAACACTTAAATCTTTTTTTTTTTAAATCCTATTTAAATTTTTTATTGAATCATTGAAAATTTAAATTGTAAATTATATCTTTGAACTATTTGTAATTTTAATTCGAAGAGTCATATTTTATTTTGTTTTTTTGTTTTATATATTTATTTTTATAGCTTATCAATTTTTGCTAATTAATCTTAATATGCCCAAATGCATATCTTTTCTCTTGAAATATTAAGAGTATTAAACTTTCCGGCAGACGGCTTAACGCCATGCTTGTAAATCTTTGTAATTTCAAAATTATAATTGTATAATTGTACTTATTATGAAAAATTAAAGATTCTTTAATAATAATAATAATAATATTACTCCAAAGGAGTTCAAGAGGAGTCGATCATATTCAAAGGCAATACTGCGGATCCTTCAAATTATCGAGGAACATAATTTCAAAATATCGCTCATGAAATATTTACGAAAACATATCCTCAAAATCCCCTAACGACTTGGTTCGAATCACAAGCTGTATTAAAGGAATTTCAAGTTGGTCTAAGAGCTGGGCAATCAACAGTAGACAACATACTTATTCAATTTAAGAAGTCTAGCAGAGAGATTTATTTCACGAAACAAAAAACTGTATGCTTTCTTTATAGATTTTAAAGCTGCTTTTGATACGATGATGGACCGAAGAGCATTATTTTATAAATTATGTTGTTTGGGCTTATCACGTTAATTTGGAAGAGTTCTATAGAAGGGTTGTGCAAAGAAACAAAAGCTAACGTGATGGAGCTGAAGTATCTGATTAGATCGAAACTTTATCTGGTGTAAGACAGGGATGTTCTTTGAGCCCAACTTAATTCGATAATTTGACTGATTACCTCTCCGAAATTGTAGAATTTGCTGAAGTGCGGATAAAGGCACTGCTTTTTGCGGATAATGTAGCCTTGTTTGTATATTCTTCCGGAACTCTGCAACAAGTAATGATCAATAGCGTGTTGTATAACAACTGCAGTTTATGGAACCTCATAATAAGCATCGAGAAGTCTAGAGTTATGATATAAGAGGTGGTGCAAGAACAAAGAACTGTTTTGAATCAAAGGTGGAGTTTCAATGGAGAAAATATAGAAATTTTCATTGAGTACAAGTACTTCGGTGTTTCTTTTCCCAAGAACTTGAGTCTGACGAAGTATTTTAAATAAGAGTTACAGCAGGCAAAAGCCGCAATAGTTGTTTCACGGCCGTGTGTGGCCTCAAAACGCTAGAAGAGTTTGTTAGCCCTGAACCGCCTGCATCTAGTTTCAACCATAGGTGTTCTTACTGTGTAATGGGTTCGGACCATTAATAAATGAAAGACTGGGCGATGTTTCTCTTTTAAACGCTTTATTGCAACTGACCTCTTTTGATATCTTACACTGAAAAAATTATAGTTCATAAAAACTATGAATCTCATTCATACCCCAAAATTCAGTAAGTTTTTATGAAAATACATGAGAAATAAGCACAAATTCATAAAAAAAAAAATGTATTGAAGAATAAATCATAACATTTATGAATTCGCATTCATAAATATTTTCCTATGGAAAAATTCTCACAAAAATTTTAGGATTTGGTTTTAAGAACAAATTTTTACCCGTATGTACAATTCATTCGCCTTTCCTTTAGAAGGTTAATGAAAATAGCATATTTATTATGAATTAATTCTTATCTTTTAATGAATAGTTTCTTAGAAATCAAAAAAAGTCAACAGTAACTTACATACAGTTTACTTTTCATGCACAAAATTCATATTTTTTTAAAGTGTAAGAACTTTTTCTAAAATTTTATGAAATGTTTCATATTTTGTAAGAAAAAACAATAATTTTGATCGTCTAAGTATTTATTTCTGAAATTTAAGCCTTTTTTCGTAAATCAGGTGAAGCAGCATTTTTAAGAAATCGTGCATAAAATATAAGGCCAGTTTCATATTTTTTATGAATGAGTTCATCTCAAAGCGAAGTTTAAGAACTTATTCTTACATTTTATGCACGTGTTTATATTTTGTAGGCGCAAGAGCATATACATACTTCCGGTTCACCGGTTTAGTATTTTTTCTTAAAAATTAATTATTTTTTCATAAACCACTTTCAGACGTTGCTAACTACTGTACCTAGTTTTTTAACCAAATCTTAAATATGCGCCTTGATCATTTTTGCAGCTGGTTTTGATTTAAAGAACTTATTCATAAAATATAAGATTTGTTTCTTATTTTATGCGCGCAAATTCATCACAATGAAGAGTTTAAGAACTTATTCATAAATTTTCATCTTTGTCCATATTTTATAGGCAGAAAATCGTAAATTTTTTTCTTAAATTGAGTATTGAGTATATGAGAAGTAACCAAGGCAATTTACCGATATTCTGGATTTTCTTCATAGTTTTTAGTTTGCTTCTTCCTAAGGTTCTATAAATATTTTCTTAGAATATAAGATTTGTTTCTTTATTTTTTATGCACAGAACTCATTACATTTCAAGTTTTAAGAATTAATACATAAATAGCTAGCCTTTTTTCACATTTTGTAAGTAGAAAATCATAAAATTCTCGGCGTCTAAGAATGTGTTCTTAAAAATTTAGTATTTTTCCATAAATAAACAAAAAATCACAGTTATCCGAATTTGCTGTATCAATTGATATTGTAGATTCCATTTAAAGTCTGTTGTAAATCGTGATCGGATGTGAAATTGTAGACGTGAGAAGAATTAAAAGTAAAAAGTTCTGTGCAATTAACAATTAGTTAAACGTTCTAAGAACTAAAGCATTGGTAATAAATATACCATTTGTGTTTTTGACCATGTGACCAAGTGTCCTGATTATAACAAAGGAATTTGTGGAGTCTTGGAGTGTTGCTGACTGTAAATCGCAGTAAGTATTGTATTATAAAATTTTTTTTTAATATTGAAACATCGATATATAATAGTTTGAGAATGTTGTGCTTAATTATTTTTTCACATCCATATACCAGTATACCTATTACCTGCCTACATACATAAATACATAAATTTCGTTTTTAGTTCGCAGTTTTGTTTTTAAACTTAATTACTTTTAACTTTGCCACTAATTATTTTAGCTCCCGAACCAAATGCTGAGGAATAGGTAAGCACTATTAAAAATTGTAATTCGTCGATTCCTGAATTTGACAGCTGCTGGCAGGCGTGCAGTCAGTTTAGACTGCAAGGAATGAAGGAGGCAAATTTCTTAACGGAAATTTTTCAAAAGTGGTCAGGGTATAAGACACCAAACGGATATCGTCTAGTAAGTCGTGTATATTGACAAAAATATCAAAGATATAAAATAATAGTTTTTTCTATTACAGAAAACCATTTGAAAGTTAAACACGTAGGGGCAGTGGTGATGTAGAATATCGAAGACGATAATGTGACGAATGGTAAATATTTTTTATTTTCATACAAATTTTTTTAATTTTTTTAAATAACAAAAAACATAAGTTCTCACTTCACTAATTGCACATCTTTTTCATTTGTTTACTCTCAATAGAAAATGCTGCAGTGAAGATGATGTGGTGCCTTCATGCGTTTCTGATTCCAACGCAAAAGACAATCAAAAGGAACACTGACATTTTTAAGCCAAGTAACACAGTACTATTTTGTTTTCATTGTTTTAGTTTTATTTCTTTAAACATTTAGCATACTCATGGAAATAATTAATTCTTTGCTTTGTTAAAACTTGACAATACATTTACTGTTACAATTAATTATAATTGTTACTACTATAAATAATAATCTTATAAATAAAACAAATTGTCTTTATTTAAGGTTTTTTTTTTTCAAGTTGTCTTATTTTCCAAACTAGGAATAAAGAAAGGTATTGAAAGAAAAGAAAAATGAAAGAAATGTATGAACACAAAATTTCTAAAAAATGAAAAAAATTATAGGTTTCATAATTTGCTTACATTTTATGAAAAATGTTATCAATTTTTATGAAATAAATCATACAGCTTCTTTAAATAGATCATTTAAAGAATTTTTATTTCTTGAATTTATGAGACTTTTCTTAAGTTTCCAACTGAAATATATGAAAAAGAACATAAAGTTTAATGAAACAATTCATAAAAAGAACATAAATTTCATAAAACTTATGAAGAAAATCTTAAAATTTCCTGAAACAATTCATTGAAAGAATGATTATTTTCTTAAGCTTATGCAACATTTCTTAAGTTACAAAGAGAAATTTATGAATAATAAACATATAATTTAATCAAATAATTCATAAAAGGAATGATTGTTTCATAAAATCTAATAACATTTTCTTATACTTTTGGCTTAAATTTATGAAAAATCTTAGAATTTTATGAATAAGTTCTTAAAAATAATGTTTAATTCTTAAATTTTATGAACTTTTTACGCTTTTAATTGAAATCAGTGAAAAAATTCATAAGATCTTAAGAAAAAATTCATTTCTTTTATGCAAAAGTATTAAATTTAATGAACGATTTCTTACGTTTTACATAATTTAGTGACTGATGGTTCAAGAATAAAGTCCATAAAAGTTAAGCACAAATACTTATGGTTTATGTAATATTCATACTGTTATGAATTCGTTCATAAACGTATGAACAAAAATACTTAATTTTAATGAATTTTGTGTTTGGACCATTTTCCATGATTTCCTACATTAAAATTATGTCAATTTACATTGATTTTATGTACCTTTTTGGTTCAGTGTAGTGTATAATATAACATTGAGTAGTTTATATAAAGAACAAGAACTGTAACATCGTGCGATCGATGGATTAGAGAATGTATGTATACATAAAATACAACTAGTTATTTCTTTTAAAATACATAAACGAATACAGGTGTACGGATCTAGGAGGCTGACGGATGAATCACTTTGCATATTAATTAAAGGATATTATATTCCTTACAACTGGAAACTGTCTAATAGGAAGACACGCCAAACGACTTGGTGTGCTTTCCAATGATTTCTGCAGAAGCTGCATGGACGAAGAAGAGGAGAAAACTGTTCAACACCTTCTTTGCTCATGCCCTGTGCACTACTTCATAGGAGGAAAACTAATCTCGGTAAGTTCTTCTTCTATGATACTAGCGACCTGCATGAGTTTCAGCGATTATGCAACACTACTCTACAAGTATCTGCAACCATGAACAACGTTAAAAAAATTGGCCCTGTTCACTGAAAAAAAAATTGTTCATAAAAATTACGAAAACCGTTTATTGAATTTTTGTTAGTTGGCACAACAAACATTTTGTTGTCACAACAAATTTTTAACTGTCGCAATAAACGTTTATTGAATTTGGATTTCCGAAATCAATAAACGTTTATTGGGACAATTAATTTGAGTTTATTGATTTGAGTTTATTGGCTCAAACAAGTATTTATTGAATTTCAAGTAACCATTTACTGTCTCAATAGACAACTTGTTGACACAAACAACTGTTGATTGACTTTCAACCAACCATTTATTTTCCCAACAAACTGTGTGTTGGCACAAACAACTATTTATTGACTATTTATTCTCCTAATATTTTTTTAATTATCAGTTTGTTGGCGCAAACAACTGTTGATTGAATTTCAACCAACCATTTATTGTTCCACCAAACTGTTTGTTGGCACAAACAACTAATTATTGACTATTTATTCTCCTTATATTTTTTTAATTATCAGTTTATTGGCGCAAACAACTGTTGATTGAATTTCAACCAACCATTTATTGTCCCACCAAACTGTTTGTTGGCACAAACAACTAATTATTGACTTTTTATTCTCCTAATATTTTTTTAATTATCAGTTTGTTGGCGCAAGGAACTGTTGATTGAATTTCAACCAACCATTTATTGTCCCAAAAAACTGTTTGTTGGCACAAACAACTATTTATTCAATTTCAATCAACCACTTATTGTGCCAAGAAACAGTTTATTGGCGCAAACAAACTCTTTATTGGGACAAACAATCATTTATTGCCGCAAGTTAGTCAAACGCAAAGTTGTGAAGAATAAGACGATTTATTCATTCTGTTTCTGTTCTTTGATGTGTAACGTGGTCGTAAAATTGTGTAAAAAGTAAAAAATTAAAAAAAGACTGTGAATATAAGAACCAATAAACTTTTGAGTTAAGACGTTTCAATTAGCTGGATTGATCCTTAATACATACATACATATGTGAGTATTTTCCTTATCATTGCTTTATTTTATTATCTTTTGACTAGTAAATGGTTTATTGGAAATTGTTATTATTATATATATATATATTATATTATTTTTTTCTTCCTCAGACGAAGAAGTTGATATAAATTCCTTAAAAGAAATTGAGTGTCACCACTTGCCGCAACTTTTTAGATCATTCAAATACTCAACGCTCATCAAGTTCGAAAGTAATTTGAGAAAATGGAGAGAATCCATAGGAAAACCGTTGTATCAATATTATCAAGCGCATTCGAATTTATTTGACGATCGCCCCAGTTCATCAGGTAGATCTTCTCCTTATCCTGTTTCCAGACCACACACTCCTGCCTCATTGACTAGATCTAATACTTGTGCTGTAGCACTATCAACTATTTTGAATAGAAACGAAAGTTCTATTTCAATCGCTCAAAGCTACGCTGAGAACAAGAAATTGACTGAAAAACAAAGAAATCAGTTAATTTCTATTATAGCGCAGTATTTTGTCTCAAACAAAATCCATCTTGAACTAGGTGGCAGCCACAATTGGAAAAGGAAATGATTGAACGATTCCCTACTGAGAAATTGGTACGTTGTTTCGTTAAATTCAAAAAAGCAGGTTTAACAAAAACAATTAATATCTTACAGGAATACTACAGGTCAGGAAAGAGGGGGAAGATTTACAACAAGTATTGCAATCTGAAATTTACTTTGAAGGCGATGAATACACCAACTTCAAGTAAATCGAAAAATGAAAAGATTGAGGACGAAGACACCGAAATGCGTTAGTATTATCGTATTCCTTTAATTTTTGTTTTTATTTTACGCAAACTATTTCTGAGTCTGATTATTTCCGAATTCCTTACGCCAATTGCCACCTTCGCTACGAAAATACTCGACAAATGCAAGGAAAAACAGCATTCCAAAATAAAATAACTATCGTGGAATTTTCGATTCAGAATTTTTGGTTATTTGCGACTTACCTTTCCGGTGTTATGAGTTCTATTTTGCCAAGTACAATAATTTTGCAGAACACTTTGTCAATTAAATGAACCTTGTACAATATAGTTCAAAAACACTGTTTTGTAATTTTTTTTAGACTCAAAACAGACTTCATAACTCCGGAACAGTAAGTCGCAAATAACCAACAATTCTGAATCAAAAATTCCATGATAGAATGATTTGCTTTCTGCAATATCTTGGCTTTTCCCTCATTTTAATGCAAATTTATGTTTTTCAGTTCCCGAAATAAATGCTGATTAGTGCTATGAGTCACTAAAATTTGACAACCTTAGTTCGGAGCAATTCGACAAATGTTGGAAGGCGTGTTCCAAATACAGATTGAACGACATTAAAAATTCAACAACAACTTTGGAAATTTTAAAAAAATGGCGGCAGTATAAACTGCCTCACGGCTACAGATTTGTAAGTCCAACTAAGATTTATATTTCTTTATATCTTTATGTTGCATTTGGAAAAGTTAATTTTCCCTCGGCTGTTTTGATCGTTTTGGGTGTGGTTTAACACTTTACTTGCTCTAAAGCAAACATTCATTGCTAAATTTTATTAACGATGTAACCAATTTGTTATTTCATGAAAAAACACTAAAAATATATCATTGTCATCCTAATTTCAAAACTTTTTTTATTGGACTTAAGTGGACTTCTAATTTCAGGAACAAAATCTTTTAAATTTCAGAGAAGGTTGGAAAGAAATATAAAACGTAAGTATACATTACATGCTCTTGCCACAATAAATCATTTATGCAAATTTTAGTAATATATTCAACAATTTATTTACTTATGTATATATGTATATCATCAATGCTTATGTTTATTGGTAAATAAAAATTTAAATATATTACTTAAGAATTAAGCATAACGTTATTGCGGCAATAAACTGAATTCATTGCAACAACAAATTCGATTGTTGGAGCCATAAACAATGTAATTGCGCCAATAAACTGAGTTCATTGCACCAACAAACGAATTAGTTGCGCCAATAAACGAATTAATAGAGCCAATAAACGGAGTTTATTGCGCCAAACAATAGTTAGTTGATTTCAATAAAATAGTTACTTGCGCTAATAAACGGAGTTTATTGCGCCAAACAATAGTTAGTTGATTTCAATAAAAAAAATTACTTGCGCCAATAAACGGAGCTTATTGCGCCAAACAATAGTTAGTTGATTTCAATAAAATAGTTACTTGCGCTAATAAACGGAGTTTATTGCGCCAAACAATAGTTAGTTGATTTCAATAAAATAGTTACTTGAGCCAATAAAGGAGTTTATTGTGCCAAACATCAGTTAGTTGTTTTCAATAAAATAGTTACTTGCGCCAATAAAGAAGTTTATTGCGCCGGTAAAATCTGCCCTTGTTTTGGCCGGTTTTTTTCAATTATGGCTTTATTGCCACAAACAACTCTTTTATTGAAATCAACTATCAATTTATTGAAATGAAAATCAATAAACAGTCGTTTGTTGTCCCAACAAACTTGTTAGTTGGACGAGTTTTAATAAATAAATTTACTGTCCCAAACAACTTTTTGTTTGTCATTACGTACCTTTTTGGTTCAGTGTTAATCAAAGCAATTCATCATACGTTTTTGAACTTTCCAATATGAGTGACGTTAAATCTGTTTTATCTTCATCTATACGATTAAGAAATACTTCAATTTCTATAAATAAAGACCTTACGCAAAGCGAACGGGCCGAAAGTTACAATCTTCGTCAGTTAAAGAGATGCCTGCTTAAAGCTGACTCCAGTCTGGGCCTAGAAATCAAACGGTGGACCCTTTTGGTTGATGGACGTCGCTATAAATGCAACAAGGAGGGCGTAATTTCTACATTCAATGAAGCTGATAGAGTATTTATTGTTAATCTTTTGCATAAAACCGATTCAAACTTTACTGTCGATTTAAAACCATTAAATAATAAGAAAATTAATTAGCAACCACATGCCTGTCAGGTTCTTTTTTATAATATTGCTGGTCTTGCTAATAAATCATTGCTATGTAACTTTTTCAAATATATTTGTAAATATGAAATTTTTTTTCTTTTTGAAACCTTTGTTCTTGCTGAAAACTTTAAAAAATTTGAAAAATTCTTTTCCGGTTTTAAGCTGAAATGGATCTCAGCAACAAAAATAAATATCTTCGGGAAGGCAAGCGGAGGCTGTGTTTTTGGCTACAGAAAAGACATCGAATCGCTTTATAAACTTAAGTTTTCAAATCTTGATGACATGGTAATTCTGCAGGGACATTTCGCTGGAAATCTTTTGAGCTTTATACCACTGTATTTAAACTGTAGTCATTGGAACAGAGATTTTGTAGCACTAACAAACTTTTTCTCAACATTCAACTTGCAAAACTTTATTCTTGGTGGCGACTTTAACGTAAGAACTGGCACAAGGGGCACCATAGAATGCAACTCAATTTCTCCAGCTTCTGTGGAAGAAGTGCGATGCTCTAAGGATTCTATGTGTGATAGCAACTGCAACACCTTCATTGAATTTCTTGAAGATATTGGTGCTTTTATTCTTAATGGAAGAGGATTTAACGACAAAACAGGCGAATTTACATTCGTTAGCACGAGGGGATCATCGGTTATTGATTACTGCTGTCTTTCATACGATGCGTCACATATGGTAGATGATTTTTTGTTGGTTGCGCAGTGGCGTAGCGAGGGGGGGCGGGGGGGGGCGGTCCGCCCCGGGCGGCAGTGTTTAGGGGGCGGCAAAATTTAACAATAAGTAATAAAAATATTTTGCAAATACTTGAACTATTTTATATTTTTATCGCAACTACAAATTTAGACCGATTGAAAAGAGCACGGCACGGAGTTTTCAATTACTTATTTTGTGACGAATTCGACACACAATTGTTGCGTTTTGGCTACAGCAACTACAGACAAAAGCTTAAAATGGGTTCAAGACACGCGGTGGAGTGCAAGAGCCGATGCTGTAAATGTGACATGGCATCATTACAAAGATATTCTCGTCGCTTTGGAAAAACTGACAGAGGCAGGTGAAAGTTTAAACAGCAGAACAGATGCATGGTGCAGTAGGTTATACAAAAAATATGTGTGAAGAACTTGGATATTCCACAAAACCACGGAGGCGCATAACAAGAAAGCATATTTTCGATGACGGAACTAGAGATGCTAACTTGTCTGGTGAAAATGAGTTGAGACGATATCTGTTTTCTTCGTTAGATAGAGTGATTGTAGAAATTCGTGAGCGTTTTCAACAGCTAAAGAATTTAACGGATAGGTTTGCATATCTAACGCCGGCTATATTATTAGATCCAGACAACACTGAATGCAATTTAGACTACGCATCTGACGAAATTGACGAGCAGGATTTCAAGCTGGAAAGACTTTGACTGCGGACTTTCGTTGCTGCTACAGGTAACGAAAATAAATTGATTAATGCAGACTCACTTGAGTTATTTAAATTTATTGTTAAATCCAAGCTGGAAGATACTCTGCCCAATATTTTAACAATGTTCCGAGTATTTTTCACAGTTGCCATAAGCAATGCCAGCTGTTAGAGAAGTTTTTCAAAATTGAAATTGACTAAAAATTATTTAAGATCGACAATGAGTTGTCTAAGACTAACTAACTTGGCTATTTTGTCTATTGAGCAAGAGGTGTGTGATGCGATAGACATTGACCGGGCAATAAAAGACTTTGCTCTTAAAAAAAGTAGACGTGTAAATTTTTAATTTAATAAATTTTAATTCAATTCTAACAAATACTCTTAAAACTTAGGTAAATCGGATCGACAAGATTAAATAAAATCATTTTTTGATTAGAACAAGAAGTATACTAAAATGGTATATTCTTATTTTTACTGAAAAGTAATATGTTATATCAATTAGTGGTTAAAGTAAAAGAACTTTGAATTAATAAACGTGATTGTAAAACTTAGATAAACTTTTTTATTTCAAATCTTATCTGTATACAGCGCTCCTGCGAAAAGTATTTCTTAGGTCTTGCTATCTTTTATGTGCAATTAACCGGGAAAGTTAGTTATTGAAACCCGGTTACGTGCCTGATAAAAGGACCCGCTTTAATACCTTAAAAGCGTTCGTAACCGAGGAAGTATGTATTATTGTTTGTGTTTTTGTTGGACATTGATGACATTTCAATTGCTGTGAAGTCAGTTGTGCTCCTGTGCTGATTTTGAAACAAAACAAGGAAAATTTTATTTTGTGTAAGCAAGGTAGTTATCTGAAAAAATGCGTACTTATTAGATAAACGTGTTGATAAATAGAGGGCGTTACGCGGGTTGGGTAAATATCCAATAGGTATTGGGTTAATTTGTGAGCAATATCAAACAAAATAACAAGCGTAGAAGAAGATTGCTTACATAAACGGGCTGTGCATCATAGCGGGGAGGTAAATAAACGGGAACTACTGTAATGCAAAATAATGATGACTGCTCTCACCGAAAAGTTCTCTATAATTAATGTATGTAATGTATAGTATACATTACATACATTACCTAAATAAAAGGGCGGCAAAATTGTCTTCCGCCCCGGGCGGCAGACACCCACGCTACGCCACTGTGGTTGCGAAACCTTATCTGACCACATGCCTATTATCTGCTCTATAAAATCTCCTGATTCGAACATGCCTAAAAATGATATGCGTGCACTACCGCGAATAAAATGGTCAGATAATAGATGTATTTCCTACAAGACACGTCTTGAGCTACTAGTACCTTCAAATATAATTCATACTAATAGCATTGAAGAACGCTGTATTGGCATCAAAAACTGCATTTATGAAGCAAACGGTGCTCCTGCTACACAAAAAATCAGGTTCGAGCCCAAGAAACCTTGGTTCGATCTAGCTTGTTATTTGGCCAGGAAAACTGCGTTTAAATACCTCAAAGCTTTTAGAAAACTCAACCTTGATACTTGTAGAAATAATTACAACGCTGCTAATAAGAAATTCCGGAATTTATGTAAAATGAAAAAGGAATTGTATTTTCGAAACCTTGCAAACAGTTTAAAAAATGTAAACACAGCCAGAGAGTGGTGGAAGATTGCCAGAGAAATACGCGGAATCACTTTTAATACGCCAGCTCAATTATCTGCCGCAGAATTCAAAATTTATTTCCAAAACCTGCTGTCCTCATCGCCAAACTATAGTTCTATCAGTTCCTGTTCACCTCTAGTCCTTACGCCTCAGTTAGACCACATCATTGAGCTTAGTGAAGTTTATTCTTCAATATCGTCTTCGAAGGATCATAAGGCCCCGGGTATGGATGGAATACCATATTACCATTTGAATTCTATAAGAATGCAAGCCCGTCTCTTGTCATGGCAATTCATAAGCTATTCATTGAAATTTTTGAAACTGCAATTGTTCCAAACTCGTTTAAAAAATCGATCATATATCCACTGTTTAAGAAAGGAGATACAAATGTGGTGTCTAATTATAGAGGACTGTCATTCCTCGACACGCTCTATAAACTATTTACCACTGTTTTTCTTAATAGACTAACGACATGGTTAGAAGAAAACAACATAATTAACGATTTTCAAGCTGCATATAGATCAAACTACTCTACCGTTGATCAAGTTTATAATCTATCTTGTCTAATACAACTTCAACTTAGTCAAAAGAAGAAACTCTATGCGTTTTTCATCGATCTCAAAGCTGCCTTTGATAATATCAACAGAGAAGCGTTATTTTACAAGCTTTCTGCACTAGGAATCTCAACAAAAATGGTATCTATTATCAAAGCCCTTTATTTGGATACTTCGGCTGCTGTCTGGGATGGGAAAGTTTTGTCCGATTTCTTTGCTACTGAAAAAGGAGTCAAACAAGGATGTGTTCTGAGTGCTCTGCTCTTTGTTCTTTATTTGAATGATCTGCATGATAATCTTCCACTGGGTTTATCTATAGATAATACTGGTATCAACGTCCTCCTATATGCTGACGACATTGTACTCCTATCAGACAGTTCTTCGAAGTTACAAGAGCTCATTGACAGCTTCACAGTATATTGTAACAAATGGAATCTTTCAGTCAATCTTGGCAAGTCCGAAATAGTTATTTTTCGAAACGGAGGACGCAGAGCTGCTTGCGAGAAATGGTTTTATAATTACACAGAAGTTACGGTATCGAACCAATATAAATATCTTGGTGTTGTGTTCAACTACAACATGTCTTGGAACGAACATTTAAATAACAGGCTCGCATCATCCAAAAACTCCATAAACGCTACTTGGTCCAAGCTGCTCAGAAATAAATCAGTTCAACACTCAGCAAAATTTAAAATTCACGATGCTGCTACGCGATCAATTATGTTGTACTGCGCTCAAGTGTGGGGATATAACGAACATATACAAGTCGAAAAGTTACAAAGATTTTTTATCAAAAGATGTTTTCTCCTACCAGATACAACGCCCAACTATGCCTTACATATCGAGACTGGACTTCCTAAAGCGTTCCTAACAACCCTGGAGTTACATTTTTCTTATATACGGAAAACACTGCATCATTCCAACGGTAGGTTATCCAGAATACTGTCGGAAGCAATCATTAGAAAGAAAATCTTCTGGGCTAAGGAATGGTTAGATCTTTTCCACGAAACGTCAATTGACTTTGAGTTCACCATAAATGTAAATGAGTGGAAAGGATTGCATAACATACTTTTGTCGAAACTTAAGGAAAAACATTGGAATGGATTTGTCAGCAATGCGAAGCAATCCCAATTTCACGATGACTACTGTAATTTGCTCTACACCGAAGTTCCAAACTACTTTAATGACGCCAACCCACGTGATATGATCTGCCTTATATTAAAAACCCGCTGTGGACTCCTTAATCTCAATGGAAGAGCTTTCCAAAGAAGCACCAATGGCTTATGCACACTCTGTAACTTGGATGCCTCTGAAAATACTTTTCACTTCGTTGGAGTATGCCCGATCTTTAGAAGTTATAGAAGAACATTTCTTGGTAGTGACGTACTCTCCCGAACACAATTTTTCCATGTTTTGAATGGCAGCTGCTACTCTAATCTCTATAAGTTTTTGAAATCTTCACTAAAATATCGAAATCTGATCCTAAATGAATTTTCTTAATTTATATTATCCACTAAGCTAAATTCTTTATTGTTACTGTTTAACCTGACAGGCAACTTTACGTTATTGTCATAATTAATTTTATACCAGCACATACAATGTTTTTGTTATACCTTTTTTATGGAAATAAAATTATATATCTATCTATCTATCTATCTACTAGCGACCTAGCCTACACAGACCCTAAGAGTCTTTCAAAATACATTAAAAGTTCCGCGTGATTCGAATAGCGGGTGATTAACCGGCTAGTCCTGTAAAGGGAGATTAATGGGTGATCAACTTGTTAATCTTACATCAGGTTTCTGAGATCAGTAGGTGATTAACTTGCTGATCTCTGTGGTATCCCAATGGGCCCTTGCTGCCTAGATGTGTCAGGCAACGTACGTAGGCATTACTCATTGGCTGACAGCCACTTCCACCTAATCTAACCTGTTTCATGGCTAATTTGCGTTATGAACCAAAACATAGCGCATTGCAGCAAATATAAGGTATTTCAAACGGTTTTAGGGACCCTTTTTATTATGTGCATCACAGGCTTGGAGGAGTAAGAAGTTTGACGCAGTTGAAAGACTTTTGAGGCATTTGATCAAAAGGCTGTTCCATTTATGACCAAACACACCAAAATATGTTATCATGTTAGAGACGGGCCTATCACCGCTATCACCTTTAAGGATCTCCTTAGCCAAAGCGTTTTCGCAATCACAGAAGCGGCAGTTGCAACTCTCAAAACTAAGTCAAACAGCGCGATATGAGAATATCAACACCACACGACGCCACAGAAAAAAAATGCAGCGTTTTCATACATCGGTATTATCTCGTTGTCAAAAAATTATGATAACAGCGTTTCTGCAGCTGCCACAACTACAAAAAGCTAGTTTTTGGGAGAACCTTTAATTTACAATAACAATTGGTATGCTGAATGGTTGGGACTCGCGCAAGGTTGTTAGATGAGCCTGAATATTGAAGATGGAACAAGCAGTAGAAAAATTCTCAACCAAATAATAGCAAAGGAAGACGATAAATGTAGACCAGAATACAAAGCTGAGGCATCCGGTACACTATACAAAACAATCTACATCAACCTTAATCGCAATTTTCTAAGCAAAAACTTATGCAAATAAGATTCATCTCATTAGTACCTTGGGCAGGCTGCGGAGTTAATTACTCAATCTAAATTATATACCACATCGACCTGTTTTGCCATTGGAATAAATGCAGCTTAGGGGAAAGAGAAGATATCTACCATTTACTTCATTGGAAAATGTCTAAGAGGAACGAGAGGGAACATTTTTGCTAGCGATTTTTTATCGGAAGATAAAGTTCTTATGCAACTTAATGAGATGTATGTATGTTTCACGTGGTCTTACCGAGTATTGCCTTGAAAATTAAATAAAGAATACAAAACGAAAATTTTCAAAAACATTTGATGTACATAAATAAAAATGTCAAATACTTAATTTTGTTATAAATTGTTACATTATGTATATAAAGCAGCATCTAACAAATTATTTATTTTAATCTTTATTTATAGAGTTTTTTGAAAAAATAATGATTGTTCGACTAAATGAAAAAAACTCAATAAAATCTAGTCTATGTGTTGTATCTATCTGAACATAAAAAGTTTTAAATCTGAAAAATACAAGTAATTTTTTCATATTTATTTTATTCAGTTTTAGTACAAAAATAAGAGATAGGTCTGGTCCAAAAAAGTGATGGGTGTGCGCTATTGATGAAATATCTGGAATGTATGATCAGAGTTTTACAAAAATTTAACCACACTCATTGGGACAATAACTATGACTGCTATTATACGGTGCAATTTGTTGCACGAAACTGTTCGAACACCATAAGTGCAAAAGAGAACGAAAGTTCGAAAAACAGAGATGGACAATGTGCTACCGTGTGTCGCATGGGTTATGGTTTCGTGAAACAGCTTTGACGTTTCTCTTTGGGTGGGTTCGAGAACCTATCGGATAGCCTATCTCGGATAGCCGTATCTTGGATACCTTTTTGAACGATCCAGATATCTTTTTCCAGATTGCTGCAGACAACAGCTGTAAAATATTTAAATTCGACTTTTGAAAATAGAAAAACATTTAAAATATCATTGCTAGACGATTATAACTTATTTTTTTCAATTTCTCATGCGTTTTAAAAGACTCTTAAGCCTTGCGCAAACCAATGCGGTGAGTGAGGGCGATGCGATTGCGATAAGTCAAATCCCTATGCATTAAGTCAAACGTCCATAAGATTACATAGGCATTTGACTTATCGCAATCGCATCGCACGCACTCACCGCATTGGTTTGCGCAAGTCTTTATGCTGAAATAAATGCACACCAAAACAAAAAATCAACATGAAAAGAGATAAAAATAAATTTTCTATCAGCTGATCACTTGATTAGAAAGGTATACCAAAAATACTCGGATACCTTTAGATAGCTTTTTAGTTGAAATGGGTGTGTGACTCTGCTAAAAGTTTAACACGTAAACAACAACAACAAGCTATCCGGATACGATTCTCGAACGCCCCCTTTGTCTTTGTTCGTGTTTCTGTTTATTCAGTTTCATTTGGTTCAATAATAAGTAATAATACTAATAATAATGACTTTTTTGTTTTTCAATTGCCAATAAAAGAGGTTTTGAAGCAACCAGGCACTACTAGATTACTATTTTTCCCCAAAAATAAAAACACCGAATGAAAGATAAAGAGAAATGTGAAACTAGTTTCATGAAACTGGATTTCATCGTGTAATTACACTTGCGACACGGGATGACAGAACAAAGAAGAATTCGAAGTAGTTTCGTGCAACAAATTTCACCGTATAATAGCAGTCTATAGCGCATTTGATACGATATTTTTTTTTTTTTTTTGACATAATGGCAACCATTTTCGAAAAAATACGAAAAACATGTCTTCCTTTATGGTTTAATGCAAAAAAAAATTATATTCGAGAAAATAAAAAATCGTATATGATATGCGCTATAGCTATAGTCCTAAAAAGCACATGGTTAAATTTTTGTACGGTTCAGTTGTATAAATTCGGAAGCTTTACCAACATGCTGCCAAAAAGCGTCATTCCGAGAAAAATGCGTTTAAAATTTTCTTTAACGAAAAATAGTGAGATGTTAGCGGGATGAAGCAGCTATGTAAGCGTTGCCCAATACTACAAGCTGTGCCCGTGTATTGGTGTGCGTGGAATAGTGGCTTTTACGTTCCCATTCCCGTGTCCAACCTCAGGTTCTAGACTATATGTGCACCAAAATTCATACAAATAGGTTCAATAGCTTGGGCGGTAGATGGTAACATAGAAAAATAGACAATATTTGCAAAGACTCCTGTTCCCGTGATGGGGATGAGTTAAGGTTAATGTTACTCGGGGAAAGTGCAGCAGTCCAACGGTGGAAGAATTTTTGAAATCAGTGCACTGGGAAATAGTAACATACAAAGACAGAGTTACTTTCACACTCATAATATTAGTTATGATTGAAAATGCAAACATTTTTGGAAAATTATAAAAAGCGTAAAAACCGTAATCGTAATGGGGACGGCAAAGCAAATCGGAAGCTGAGTTCGTTTAAACTCAAATCGTATCTATACATACCTATCCATTTGGAGCATTGGAGTTTTTGGTATGAGATCTATCACGTTTTAAAATTATCTTTTGATTACACTGGTCGACAATGCATTCGCCACAAAGAACAAATTATATTTTTCCGAAGTTTTTTTTGGCTATGAAATCAAATCTGGCTGGCCTCAGAAAGGATCTTTCAACTTTCTTTCAATGTGGAAAAAACAATCTTTTACCGTTTTTGAGCCTTTGTTTTAACATCCAAAAAATGTTAAACTATTGGCTTTTCCCATACCTAAATTGTTGTGCGCTGAATCGAGATCTAGCCTCAAAATGGCTTGATTACATCAAATTACTGAAGTATGTATTTAACTTGAAAAGTTGCAACGCACTGACATTCATTATTTTGAAGCCTGTGTAGTGTCTCAAAAGGAAATTTGAATCTTTTAAGACAATTTTGAAGGTTTTCAATTTTCTTGATAGCGGCATTAATAAAACACTACTAAACTATTAATACTATATTACTACTGGATTGACCGAATACCGTAATTGAAATTAAAATTAATATATTTTCTTTTAAGGTACAACGACTTACGTACAAAAGTTTGTAGGGTTCTAAATTCTAATATAGAACCGTGAAACTTTTTGAAAATATACGATATATTTTAATCTCCTAGATCCGTGCACCTGCATATTCGCTTAAACATCTCCATCTAAGAAATCAATTGTAATAAACGCTCATTTGAACAACGCCGTTTGTTCTAACACCATCTTATGAACTTTACCTCTGCTTATCTTACAAGGTCTTTATGAACTTAATTAAATTAGATATTCTCACTTTCGATGAGATAAATTTAGTGTTACTTAAAAACTAACTTATGAACTAAATAAAATGAGAAATAAAGTGTAGGCTAGACTCACCGGTGGATGAATCACAAAAATGATTTATCTATCGTCGAGTCCTGTCCTATTTTGTTATTATAGACATTTTGCTTTAAGTTAAACCCGTAAAATTTTATTATTTGCATTTGTTCAAAAAGAGGTATTCCCAAAATCATATAATTTTTTTGAATTTTTTCATATTTTTGTCATATCAATGAAATTGCAATAAAGTTCAAATTTTTATTTTAAGAGTCATCCTCGGATTGCGTTCAGAAGTCAGAGTCAGAGAGAAATGTATTTGCATCGATTTGTAAAAGCCTCGTCGTTGATGAATTTGCAATACTTATAGGAGCTATTTTCCGTGTGCATATTTTTAAGATCATCAGAGGGAGAGAACATGTTGCCTGACTAATTGAAGTGCCTCGTGGGGTCTTTCATGTATTTGATTTTTGCATTTTGTATTTTATTTGGTATGCATATACATATATGACTAGCACATTAAGATATATCTTGTGGGAGCTATATATTGAACAAAGGTAACATTGAATTAATGAATGAATTAATTGAATTAATTAAAGTAAGTACGTTCCTGATCATTGATTGAATTTATTGAGAAATTTTGAATAATAGGTAGTTATAAGGGTAAAGCTGAAAATAGATAGAAATATACAGAATTAAAAGACTAATAGTGGTGAGATAAAAAGGAAAAAAAACTAAAGTAAGTTGAAAGGCGAAGAACCTGATGGTGAACTTTTGATTTCGAAACGCGTCGAACACAAATACAAAAGTGGAGTTTATTTAATAGATTAAAATAAAAGCAAATTGCATATATTTCTATATTTCTATATTTACATATTTTATACTAGCTGTGCCCTCCGCGACTTCGTCCGCTTGAAATAGTGACTTTCGGCAGCATTTTTAATTTGTTAGGCTAATTATTTTGCAAATAAAACACATTCATGCATTAAAGTAACCTATACTTACATATATATTATTTCATTTAAGTACATAGATGTTTGTGGTACCCGTGGCGTGATAGTTAGCATGTCCACCTGCTAACCCAGAGGTTCGAGGTTCGAATCCCAGCAGAGGCAAAAATGTTTTTCCACGGGTATCGCCTTTCGCGAGGAATTTGCAAGTCCTCCGTTAGCAAATTCGTTGCCATGAAAAGCGCTTTCTCAATTAGCCGTTCGGAACCGGCAGAAAATTGTAGGTCCCCTCCATTCCCATGTTTGCACGCGACGTCTTACTTTTCCACATTTTACCAAACAAAAAGGTTTTGCGGGTTTGTAGTCTCAGTCTTGTTGTAGCTCAGTAAATTTTCAATATGTATTTCATCTTATTTTTGCCCGGACCTTTAGATTGCCTTTCTGCACTTAGTCCTTTAAGGTATCTCACTTTCTACGAGCAGATCCGTTTTTACTTGTTCGTTTGCTGGGGGCACCAACGATGAACTTGTTATTTTTATCCGAGACTGTTGATTATCTCGAAACGAAATGTCTTTTGCGTAGGTATTTAGTTAAGCCCACGCACTATCCCCTTGAGTCCCCTTAAACCTGCTGCAGGGGTTTGAGAACTGGCTCAACAGGAATTTATTCACCACCATCTCTATTTCAATACCCTGTCCTTGTAGTAAAAAACTCTGAAATACCCAGGTATGTTGAAGTAGGAGTCAAGTATTCTTAAGTCGATCGTTATGAGCCAAATTCATCCCATAAGTCCCGGTATGCCGCTGAGATTCAGGCAAACAGTCATTACTCCCATAACATTGTAGTGTTGCTTTATTTGGAAGACTTGAGTATCCAGTTGTTGGCGCGAGGAGATATAGTAGGAGATATATTAGGGAACACTGACGCCTCCTATAAGTTGCAACACTTAGGCGCCGGCGCCGCCAAATTGACACCAATCAAAGCCTTCCCGAACACCCGAATATTTAGCTCAGACATAATATGTTAAAGGTTCGTGAAGTGAGAGAGTTGACAAAAGTGAATTTAGTTTTCATACCCTAGGCGCCTGACGGGTCACGTTGTGTGAAGCTGATTGCCCTGCACTGTAAATTTCTACAAGGCTCACCTTCCTTCTTTATCGCAGCCATAGCATATCTATCACTAAAAAATGCAACAACTGCTGTTGCAAGAGGTGAGAATAATCAAAAGACAATAAAGTAAATGTTTCATTATAATATTTTATTCAGGTTCAGCTTCCGGTCACTTCAAGTCAGTATGTTGTAGATTGTAGTCTATACTTGCTTTCGAAATGTGTGTGGATAAAAGTGGTCTATAGGCCGACGGTATTTCAAAATCTACAATTTAGTGCTCCTCCTTCACAATTTTTCTGCGATTTTGAAATGAGGGAGAAATGAGTTGAAAATTGCAATACACAATAATGTACCTATACTTATAGGTATAGGTATATATTTTTGTACTTACACATTTTTGATGATATAGGTATGGTATCAGAGAATCTTTACAAATTCTAACATCATAAGCAAACGCATGGTAATGCCCTTAGTGGGTGATTTCTATGGCTGATGGTAGCCAAATTGAAGTGTACTCAAATTTCTAATCCGAACTTCCCATCTTTTTATATCAAAAGAGGAATTGAATGAATAATTTTTTATGTGTCGACCGAGGGTTGTCGTATTAATACCAACACATCATGACGTAAGTTTTTGCCCTGCATGCGTTCAATTACTGTATTGGTTCGTTAAGCAAACTTCATGAGGGGCTAACATTGTATACATACTTACCTTATATAAGCTTATACCAGTTATCAATAAATTGTAATGCAGAACAAAGCCTGACAAATAATTGTCACAATAATCACGTTGGTAATCACATAATTTTGCTATTTAAAATGATGCAAACAAAAAGGTTCTCAAAATTATATAATCGTCCCAACCATGTCACGTAGGCTGTGTTGAACAGTTAACAAAAGCAAGATGAAGAAAAAAACAGTTCGGTTACTCCTGCAGCCATTTTATGTGCCTCTCTAGTAACGTACGAGGAGGGCTATTTCGATTCCCCCTAGCGGATGGTCATTGATGTGAGTTACCAAGGGTTAGGGTAGAGTAAGTACCTACACATTGGACTACAGAGCCCTGGAATTACTTTTGTCAGAGTGCCAGTGCCAGTAAATCAAATAAAAAGGGGAGGAAATAAATGAAAGTATGCCGGCCATGTTAGATAATTACTACCCCCCGCCATCAAAGAAATATATTTACTGTTTGTTCAAACTGAGTGTGACTACTTGAATGGCGGAACGGCATTGCGAGGCGCGACGGATGGCTGATTGAACTAGGCCTGCAGGTTTTCTGGTTGTTATTTTGTAGTGTGTGCAGCAGAAGTGCCCTCTTTGAGGCACAGAATTGGGGTGTGTTCATGTTACTTTCATAGAAAAAATGAATTGGCTGACGCAGCCCACTCAAAGCTGGCTCAGAATTGTTTAGTGATGAGTCTTAGTGGTTACTATAGTAAGTTGTTATTCGAATTGGAAGTTTGTTTTAGGGTTAAGTGTAGAGTTTCATGGACGAACTGTCACTGTGTGCTGACCTACTTATGTTTTTGTTTAAAAAAAACTCAGACATGTTCTTCTCCCCACTAAATTAACCAGCTTTGCCTAAAAAGTTGTTTGTATTTCCCCGGGGATTGTTTTAGACACAGAAACTTACTTGAAACTGAAACACCTGCTTGCTACCACCAAAAAGAAAGAGAAGAGCTCAATAACATATTATTACTATATTCGGAGTTCGGCTTTTCCTCCCCAGACAATTTTCAGGTGACTAGCTGGTATTTTGAACGTAGGTGAAAAGTACTTGTACTTGGAGGCTTACACATTTATAAAATTTCTGTTGTTGGACTATCCAGCTACGCTACAATCGATAAAACGCGATATTCGTGGTGCCGAGACTTGAATATGCTATTTTGTAAAACGACCCAAAATAAATCAAAAATCGCTTCGTTTTCTGTAAGCGCCGCAATTTGACAATGAAACTAGCTTAAATAGACTAAAATAAAACGAAAATGTCAAACAAAGTTTTTCGATATCTCGCTTCGTTTTCGAAATATCGGTTTTTCAAGTCGAAAAATATCGTTTTTACTTTATATGTTGTTGAAGCCGCTATGATCGTAATTAATTGAGTCGACACAATTTTTAATAGCAATCAAATGTAGTTTTATTTCAAAAGTATAACGTAGGTAGGTACGTAAGTTTTAATACTATTTAGTTGGATAAGATAGATGATGATAGATAGATAGATTCTTTATTACATCAATATTCGTAACAATTAGTTTTCTTAAGAATAAGGACATGGCTTTACTGCCGTCTGCCTGAAATAACATTTCATTTGATTTCAAAAATAAAGAAAAATATAAAAGTGTGAAGCTTTATAGGTAATATTTACATAAAGTCTAATAATCATTTCAAACAAGTTAAATATTATAAATTAGAAACAAATTGAGAAAAAGAATAAAAGTACAGTAGTGTTTCTAAAATTTTACGAGTTCTACTTTACATGAGTTAAAAAATAGAAAGCGTAGTAAATTATCCATTTTAAAGTGATTGGAAACACAAAAAAAAGCATTTTGAATGGTTTGTAACATAAATTGTTATACAATTTTCAATTTTAACGTGATTTGAAACACAAAAGAAAAGCAAAAAACAATTTTAAATGTGTACTCGAGAAACTGCACTAACTGGGAAAATTCGCAACTTATGGGAAACTGTTCCGATAAGTAATGGCATGTTTGCAAAACTTGTACAAATTAAGCCAACCCCGGCATCCATTTAAAATATCATATAGTTTCGGCAATGTCAAAAAACTTTCTTGGAAATATAAACGTCGAATTTCCTGTAACATTGGACAGATCGCTATGAAGTGATAAATATCTTCATTTTCTCTTCTGTTACATAAAGTACAAAGCTGCGGTCGATCATTTCGGTGCGGTATGAAATTTAGATTCAAAATTTCTACCCTAGCTCTAAATATGACGCTTATCTCGGACGCTGAGTATTCTTTTCGGAAGTAACTGACATTTGAATTTATTTGGTGATTTAACTGCCTGTAGATAAGTCTGGAAGCGGACGAACTTGCTCTAGAAAGATTTTCTATAAACATTTTTTGGTCAACTTTCGCGATAACGTCTGCAAACTGAGCTTGCCAATTATCGACGTTAGATTCCGACAAATTTAAAGAGGAGTCATGATTAATGGCTAGTTGATTCCACTCCTTGAAAGGGGATGCATTGGTTTGCAGTAATTTTTTCAGAATTATCTTGTGTAAACATGAATCACTCCTTTTCATTACTTTAGTGATAAAGTCTGCTTTGGCCTTGAGATTTTGTACATATATTGGAGCTATACCTGATTCTACATATATTGCATAATTCGGTGTGGCGTTTGGGAGTCGAAAGAGGCGCTTGAAAAAATGCCTTTGAAAACATTCAAAAACTTCAAGGTAAATGTATCCAAAAACTTGTACACCATAACACATACATGTATTTACCGTTGCATTAAACACTTGGTATTTAGACGATATATCGACGTTTTGGTTGGAGAAAAACTTAGTCCACATCATATTTAAAGCCAATTTGGCTTGGTTGCTTTTCTCGATAGAGTGTTTGACAAAACTTAAATTGTATGTTAATAGAACACCTAAATACTTAAACTCCTGCACAACTTCAATCCGTGTAGAGTTTAATGACCAACTTTCTTCTGGAAGTCTCCTAGTACTTCTCGCTTCAAAGATCATGATTTTGGTTTTTTCGGTATTGATGCACAGGCCCCAAGACTCACAAAAGGAATTTAACCTGTTTATTTGCAACTGGAGCGAAAAAGGATTATCTGCAAACATAACCAAGTCGTCTGCATATAACAAGACTTTAATCCTGGTGTTACCAAAAACAATGCCACCAGGTAAGACATCACTGATCTCGTCTATGAAAAGGGCAAAGAGTAACGGACTGAGAATACATCCTTGGGGAACACCTGCCGTAGTTTCAAATGTAGTGGAGAACTCACATCCGTCCCATACCTTTGCATTCGATGAAACTTATAATCTAGTTATTACGTGAGATAATTAGTTAGTTAGAGTTAGAGTTAAACTGAGAACTTTAAAATAATTTGTGCTTCGATCGCAGGATCAACTTAACGACTAATTCTTATTTTTCATTTTTCCTTTAGGCTAACATTTTATAACTGTATTCTTAAATGATACATAATGTACATGAAATAGTTGTAATAAGATAAGGTTCTAACAGGATTTGTTTCCAAATCAAATTGAATACTGTTGTTTGAAAGTTATATATTTTATGAATACATATGTATTTTTAAATACGAACAGTTAAATAGCCTTGAATTCACACGAAAACGAAACGAGATATTGGAAAATTTTATTTGACACTAGCTGAGCCACCCGGCGTTGCTCGGGTCTGTAGTTTTAAAGTTCCCGTTCTCGTTTTTCCGCTTAAGTGGGAACTTGGGGATGAAAGATAATCGTTTTTACTTTGGGATTATGTAGCATCCCAATGACGAAAGAATTTTTGAAATCTGTCCAGAAGTTTCTAGGTTTCCGTTCCCAGCCCCCGTTCCTGTGGGAATCTTCAATTACCGTGGAAATATGTGAAATATAAGTCTATGTCACTGAGGGATAAGATAACATCGTAGAGTTGAAAGAATTTTTGAAATCGGTGAAATAGCTTTACGGATGGAATATAATCTAAATTACTAATTGAGGGGTAGCAATCTTAATGCAGGAAGGGGAAGGGCTATAGGAATCTGTTTAGTAGTTTCTAAGTTTCCTTTCCCAAACCCGTTCCCGTCGGAATATCCGCGCAATTTTTTAAATTCCGTTCCTGTGGGAATATGGGGAACAAACCTTGACAGGAACCACTTATAAGTAATTGTGACTGAGGGATAATGTAACATCTTAGAGTTGAAAGAATTTTTGAAATCGGTCAATTAACTTTAAGGTTTCGGTTCTCGTTCCCGTTTCTGTTCCCGTGGGATTAATGGGATGAAATATAACCTGAATTACTGATGGAGGGGGATAATATAGCACCCCTAATGCTGGAATCGTTATAGAAACCTGTCTAGTAGTTTCTAAGTTTCCGTTCCCAAACCCGTTCCTGTGGGAATATCAATTTTTAAATTTTTTATCCATAAGAACCTTCTACTGACAATAGCAAACACAACAAAAAAAGAATTGTCCAAATTGGTCCAGGCGTTGTTGAGTTATGCGCTTACCAACACGTTTTACGATTCATTTTTATATATAAGATTTCCGATTTGTTGTAGGTATGTAGCTTAATTAAGCTAAATTAATTGTCAGATTGCGGATATCGTACTATTCAAGGGAGTCAGTTTTCAAGCCTCAAAAGCCCCCAAAAACCAATGAAATATTATTCAAAATAAGAATTCAATACAAAACGTTTATAATATGAAGTATGTCCCTTATATAAGGACTGGGATCCTCCAACGCTCTCAACTGATGCAATGCTGACATAAGCGCCATCCGAGAAGTGCAATGGAATGGGCCGGACATAAAGAAAATGAGAAACTATGCGACATCTACAATGTCAGCAATAGAAGCAATGCTTATTTCTGTGCGGACTTGTAGTTAGAGGTAGACTCAGGGCTGGTTATCAGCCCAAATAAAGTAAATCCTAATCCTAACTAATATTATAAATGTGAAAGTCACTCTGTCTGTCCGGCTTTCTATGTTACCGTCTCCCGCCCAAGCTACTGAACTGATTTAAATGAAATTTTGTACAGAGATAGTCTAGAACCTGAAGAAGTACATAGGCTATATATTTTATACCTTCCCACGGGAACGGGAACGTATGCGAGAACTTAGAAACTACAGTACCGATTTCAAAAATTCTTCCACCGTTAGAGTGCTACGCTATCCCCGAGTAACATAACTTTTAATTCATCCCCATATTCCTAAGGGAACGGGAGTTTTTAGAAATATAATAAGTGCAAAAGCAGCGCTGTCTGTTCGTCTTTCTATGTTACCATCTCCCGCCCAAGCTACAGAACCGATTAAAATGAAATTTCATACAGAGATGATCTAGAACCAGAAGAAGGACATGGGCTATATTTCAGTTGAATATTCCCACGGGAACCGGTCCTCACTATTATTATAAATGCAAAAGTAGCTCTGTCTGTTCGCCTTTCTATGTTACTATCTCCCGCTCAAACTAATGAACAGATTAAAATGAATTATTGTACAAAGATTGTTCAGAACCTGAGGAAGGACATAGGCTATATATTTTATCCCTATATTCCCACGGGAACGGGAACGTATACGGGAACTTAGAAACTACAACACCGATTTCAAAAATTCTTCCACCGTTAGAATGCTACACTATCCCTGAGTAACATAAACTTTAATTCATCCACATATTCCTACGGGAACGGGAGTCCTTACTAATATAATAACTACGAAAGTTGCTCAGTCTGTCCGTCGTTCTATGTTACCATCTCCCGCCCAAACTAATAAGCCGATTTAAATGAAATTTTGTACAGAGATAGTCTACAATTTAAGGAAGGACATAGGCCATATATGTTATCCCTATATTCGAACAAGAGCGCGAACGTAAACGGGAACCTAGGACTTACTGAACTGATTTCAAGAACTATTTCCCCGTTAGAATGCTACACTATCTCAAAGTAACATAAACTTCAATGTATCCCCATATTACCATGGGAACGGAAGTACTTACTAACATTTTAGATCCGAAATCAACTCCGTTTGTCTGTTTTTATTTGTTATCGTCTACCGCCCAAACTATTGAACCTATTTTTATGCATTTTGGTGCAGACATGGGCTGTATTTATTATCCCTATGTTCCTACGGGAACGGCAACGTAAACGGGAACAACTGGATCGATTTTAAAAGTTCTTTCTCCGTGAGGTGATTTCTGTCAAATTGTCGATAACACAGTTGAACTGAAAAGAAGTCTCTATCTTGATCTCCAAATAAATATTGGCAATCGGGAATGGCTATGCGAAAGATCGATTTCGGCGCCGACTAATAAGATAGTTAACAAAAAAATTTAATAAATTATGTCAGACCTGGTTGGGAATGTTGTCTATCAGTAGACAATATTACGGACACTAAGCAAGTCACATCATATCTACCCTATAGAGTTTCCTAATTCCTTAGGAGTATCAAAAGTGGCTGCAAGTTGGTGTTCCAGTGCCATTAACGGGAAATCTAGAATTGTATACCTACACCTACGAATTACACATCATCTGGAATGCGGCACTATAAGAGTTTTAATAATGACTGAAATGGCAAAAAGAGAAAACTTTTTGATTTCCCATATTCCTTTAATTTTTTAGTTTAGTTTAGACTACAGTTTCCTCTGAAACCAGTATTAGATATTATAGTACAAATAAGGCTCAGACGCTTAAAATTGCAGGTGTTCGTTTAGAAAAAAATATCCATGGCAACTCACGGTCACGTTTATCAATCCAGCTAAACCTTTTTGTTTCGCAAAAGATGGAAAAAGTAAGAACGTCGTTTGCAAACATGTACTTAAATAAAATAATATAAGTATAGGCTACTTTAATGCATGAATGCGTTTCATTTGCAAAATAATTAGCCTAAAAAATTTGAAATGCTGCCGAAAGTTAATATTCCACGCGGACGAAGTCGCGGGCACAGCTAGTGAGCGTATAAAAACAATCTTCATCGGTGCTTGATTTGCCAACATTTGCCTAATTTTTTCTCTCCTCGATACGAAGATGAAGAAAAAGCATACATATACATTATACAGGGTGTCCCGTACTTCGTGTATTATCCTTTGGGGTGTGATTTTTGGTCATATTCTAAGAAAAAAATCGTTATACAGTAAAGCTCGTTTCTCAACTTTGACAACACTTTTTGAAAATTTAAAAAATGGCTAACTTTGGTGTACCCTGATATATGTTAAATTCGATATCTCTGTCAATACTAATGATACAGATCTAATCTTAGATTTAATTTTTTCTAGAAATAACAGCTTTTAAGACTGTATTTAAGTTTAGCTTCCATAGGTTAAGGGTTGCCAGATTTTCAATTTTAAGTGGTGTTCAAATTTTCTTCCCGAAACAAAGTTTTGACTTTGAGGTCATTTTTTTCCAGAAATTGCCTGATAAACATAGAGTTTCTTCATTTTTTTACAGATGAACAAAACATCGATAAAACGTATTTGTATGCACTTGCTATAATTGTATTTGTATAAAATTCCAAAAAAAAAAAACTACTTAAACTGCCCATATTATTCTTTTATTCAAACAAACCTCAAAGCTAAAATTTTTTTTTTTTTTTTTAATTTAACCCATTTTGTATTTTTTTTAAATATTATAAAATGTATGGGTTTTTGAGGGCACTTATTTGTGAGTTTTTTTTATTATTGTTTTGTTCATCTGTAAAAAATAAAGAAACTCTATGTTTATCAGGCATTTCTCAGTTCTATCAATGTGGTTTTAGACCAGAAACGTCCTAAACTGAACAAATTTTCTCATTTCGGCTGATCTTAGAAAAATACCGAGAATATCAATTAGGATCGTTAAAAACAATCTTTCATCGATTTCAAAGCTACGTTATATAATCTTTACATAGACGAGCTGTACGGAGAACGGAGCCATGTCTAGTCTCGGCATCCTTGCAAAACCCGTACGACTGTGCAGGATTAGTATAGTTTAGTTTAGTTTATTCCATAATACAATATTAACAGTGATACGTTAAAATTCAAATCTTTTAGAGCATCAAATACGAGTTTAACAATAAAATTGAATTTCACAAAAAAAAAAATATTAAAAGAAGGAAAAAAATGAGAAAAGATGGAAAAAAAATAATAATAATAATAAAATATACAGTCAAACCTGGATAAGCGAGAGTTAAAGGGAGCACAATCTCACTCTCGCTTATACAGGTTTCTCACTAACCCGAGTTTCTCGCTAATTAAGGTACATGGGTAGCGTTTCTCACTTATAGAGGTACGCAGCAATAACAAGTGACAGCAAGAACGAATGTAGTTAATATGTTATAATGATAAAATTATGTGCATTTTAGTTAGACGAAATAGAATGGGTACAATACATATTGACGAGAAAGCAATACAAAAACAATGGTAGAAAGTTCCACGAAAGTTAAGAACGAGTCATAAAATAGCAGATGTTGAATTTGTAAATAAAGCTCGACTGTCGACAGAACGGTACACAGGGACACATGTCCGTCCATTCGAAAAGAATGCGATAAAATAACAAAAAATTTTTAGTTCCACGAAATAGAATGGGTACAATATTGACGAGAAAACAATACAAAAACAATGGTAGAAAGTTCCACGAAAGTCGACTGGCGCTTAGAGAGGTATAGTTAAGTAGCAGTCTCACTTACGGAGGTCCATGAGGGAAAAACGACTCTCTCTTACAGAGGTTTCTGTTTCTCGCTAATGGAGGTTTTGGGAGCTTAAAATGTCGGGTCCTGGCTATTACTCTCACTTATCCAGTTCTCACTTATCCAGGTTTGATAGCAAATATAGTTAAAAAAGTAAATTAAAAAGGTTAGTAGTAGTAGTTGTAGTAGTAGTAGGTACTAGGTAGGTAGTAGTATTAGAAAGGTGCATAAATAATTTTCTGTTAAAGGCTGCATGTGAAGTAGTTTTTTGCAATTATTAGGAATTGAGTTCCATAAACGAATCGCAGAAACATAAAAAGAGCGTTCAGCAATGTTGCACGTAAAACGAGGTTAAAAGTTTCAATCCTCTTTGCGATTGCAAAGAGTTGAGCGGTTCAATTAAATACGTAGGGCATCTACGATGGATAACATCATGGAGCTTCAGAAGCAATCTAAATTTTAAATAGTTATCCAAACACAGACCAAACATATTGTCATTATGTAGATGTGAAACACTAAAGTATCTAGGCTCTAGGGATAGAATAAACATATCGGACGCAATCATTGAGATCAACATTGAGTTTATTTCTACAGATACAATCCAAAGATGGATAAACAGACGAGTTGTATGTAAAGTACGGAAGAATAAGAGATTTAACAATCTGTTTTCTTAAATATGGTAACAGAAGATCAGAAGAGGATCGTAGACTACGCAGTCCCGAGTAAATTTTCCTAATGGAGTCAAAAACTGCCTTGCAACAGCTTAAATTGTAGTTTATCTTATAGCCTAAATACGTAACATCTTCAACAAACGAAATGACTTCATTGTGCAAAGTAACCGGAGGAAAGCCTTCAGGGCTTAGCTATTCTCCAGCACATAACGTCGCAACAGACTTAGACGGGTTAAGTGTTAGGTTATTACTACTAGACCAATCAAATACACAATCTAAGTCCTCATTCAATCTAGAAAAGCAGTCATCCATCAAACCAATTGGACGAAATACATAAATGGCCACATCATCTGAATATAGATGAAATTGGCAATTGGAAATAACATCCGGAAGGTCATTTATAAACAATGAGAATAAAAGCGGACCCAGAACTGAACCTTGTGGAATTCCAAGATTAGTGACAAAAGAACTTGAGGTTCCTATTTCCGTTTTAACACATTGAACACGATCAACTAGATAGGTAGCTACGCATGAGTTTCACAGAGGTCAATACTGTCAAAAGCTTTATAGAAGTCAAGGAGAACCATTACTCAAATCTTTCCCGAGTCAGGTGCAAATCGAACACCATTGGTAACCATAATTGCTGCAGATTCAAAAACTGGAGAAATCTCGCCCGAAATCGAAGTCCTTATCCAAAGATGTTGATTGAGGTAAAGATTCATCCTGAACTGTAATGCCCACATAGGAAGGTATGTATTTTTGACGTTAAGGGATTAGGCCACCCTAGAGGCTGCAAGAAATTGGCTTTTAAGGGATTTTTTTTTTCAGAAATATCGATAAAACAGAATCGTAATTTTTTTTATCTATATCAGTGACTGCTTACAATAATTTTTTTGAAGCGATTTATTACAAAATGGGGCTTTGAAGCGCTTTTCCGACAAAGTCTTCTTTTCGAGGCCAACGGCCGGACCAACAGCTCCTGTAATTTTTGAAATAATTATGAGCAAATAAATTTTTATGGAGATAACGGACAAGTGGACAAGTGGACAAATGGACAAGTGGACAAGTGAACAAATGGACAAGTGGACAAGTGGACAAGTGGACAAGTGGACAAGTGGACAAGTGGACAAGTGGACAGGTGGACAAGTGGACAAGTGGACAAGTGGACAAGTGGACAAGTGGACAAGTGAACAAGTGAACAAGTGAACAAGTGAACAAGTGGACAAGTGACAAGTGACAAGTGACAAGTGACAAGTGACAAGTGACAAGTGATAAGTGACAAGTGACAAGTGACAAGTGACAAGTGACAAGTGACAAGTGACAAGTGACAAGTGACAAGTGACAAGTGACAAGTGACAAGTGACAAGTGACAAGTGACAAGTGACAAGTGACAAGTGACAAGTGACAAGTGACAAGTGACAAGTGACAAGTGACAAGTGACAAGTGACAAGTGACAAGTGACAAGTGACAAGTGACAAGTGACAAGTGACAAGTGACAAGTGACAAGTGACAAGTGACAAGTGACAAGTGACGAGTGACAAGTGACAAGTGACAAGTGACAAGTGACAAGTGACAAGGGGCCGTCCATAAAATACGTTCGCATACAGGGGGGAGGGAGGGGTCTCGCTGAGTGTGACAAGATGTGACAAGGGGGGAAGGGGGGTCTACGGCAACGTAACGTTCGCCCTTCATCAAAAAATTTTACTGCAGTATTTCTTTCGACTAGTTTTCTTTAAATCGTTGTCATGATAAAAATCATTCATTTCGTATTAATAAATATACAGACGTTTAAATGCATATATTTTTAATACAATAAATTGTTACTCAATATATTTACTAATGTTTAATTTTTTAAACATGAGCGCTAGCTCTTCGGTGCGTCTTTAGCGCTTTTGACTTGGCTCTAGCGGCATTGGAATCCGTAAAATATATTTGTTAATTTATTATAAAAAAAAATTTTTAACTTACAACTGCACTATCAATAAAAATTTATCATGCGCAAGGGGGGGGGGGGGGGGTCTAAGCTTTTGTGACGTAATATTCATAGGGGGGTCACAGAAAGTGTGACAAAGCGTGACACTGGGGGAGGGGGGATTCAAAAAAACCTAATTTTAGTGTGACGTATTTTATGGACGGCCCCCAAGTGACAAGTGACAAGTGACAAGTGACAAGTGACAAGTGACAAGTGACAAGTGACAAGTGACAAGTGTCAAGTGACAAGTGACAAGTGACAAGTGACAAGTGACAAGTGACAAGTGACAAGTGACAAGTGACAAGTGACAAGTGACAAGTGACAAGTGACAAGTGACAAGTGACAAGTGACAAGTGACAAGTGACAAGTGACAAGTGACAAGTGACAAGTGACAAGTGACAAGTGACAAGTGACAAGTGACAAGTGACAAGTGACAAGTGACAAGTGACAAGTGACAAGTGACAAGTGACAAGTGACAAGTGACAAGTGACAAGTGACAAGTGACAAGTGACAAGTGACAAGTGACAAGTGACAAGTGACAAGTGACAAGTGACAAGTGACAAGTGACAAGTGACAAGTGACAAGTGACAAGTGACAAGTGACAAGTGACAAGTGACAAGTGACAAGTGACAAGTGACAAGTGACAAGTGACAAGTGACAAGTGACAAGTGACAAGTGACAAGTGACAAGTGACAAGTGACAAGTGACAAGTGACAAGTGACAAGTGACAAGTGACAAGTGACAAGTGACAAGTGACAAGTGACAAGTGACAAGTGACAAGTGACAAGTGACAAGTGACAAGTGACAAGTGACAAGTGACAAGTGACAAGTGACAAGTGACAAGTGACAAGTGACAAGTGACAAGTGACAAGTGACAAGTGACAAGTGACAAGTGACAAGTGACAAGTGACAAGTGACAAGTGACAAGTGACAAGTGACAAGTGACAAGTGACAAGTGACAAGTGACAAGTGACAAGTGACAAGTGACAAGTGACAAGTGACAAGTGACAAGTGACAAGTGACAAGTGACAAGTGACAAGTGACAAGTGACAAGTGACAAGTGACAAGTGACAAGTGACAAGTGACAAGTGACAAGTGACAAGTGACAAGTGACAAGTGACAAGTGACAAGTGACAAGTGACAAGTGACAAGTGACAAGTGACAAGTGACAAGTGACAAGTGACAAGTGACAAGTGACAAGTGACAAGTGACAAGTGACAAGTGACAAGTGACAAGTGACAAGTGACAAGTGACAAGTGTCAAGTGACAAGTGACAAGTGACAAGTGACAAGTGACAAGTGACAAGTGACAAGTGACAAGTGACAAGTGACAAGTGACAAGTGACAAGTGACAAGTGACAAGTGACAAGTGACAAGTGACAAGTGACAAGTGACAAGTGACAAGTGACAAGTGACAAGTGACAAGTGACAAGTGACAAGTGACAAGTGACAAGTGACAAGTGACAAGTGACAAGTGACAAGTGACAAGTGACAAGTGACAAGTGACAAGTGACAAGTGACAAGTGACAAGTGACAAGTGACAAGTGACAAGTGACAAGTGACAAGTGACAAGTGACAAGTGACAAGTGACAAGTGACAAGTGACAAGTGACAAGTGACAAGTGACAAGTGACAAGTGACAAATGACAAGTGACAAGTGACAAGTGACAAGTGACAAGTGACAAGTGACAAGTGACAAGTGACAAGTGACAAGTGACAAGTGACAAGTGACAAGTGACAAGTGACAAGTGACAAGTGACAAGTGACAAGTGACAAGTGACAAGTGACAAGTGACAAGTGACAAGTGAACAAGTGGACGAGTGGACATGAAACATGCTACGAATGATCTTTGGTCCTGTATGCGAAGACAATGTGTTTAGAAGAAGATACTACAACAAGCTGTATGAGCTGTATAGCGACATTGGCACAGCTAGAAGAGTATGCATCGCGAGACTGCGATGGCTGGGCCATGTAGAGCGGATGGACGACTACGCTCCGGCTTGACGGACGGGTTTTCGAAAGCACATTGCAGGGAAATCGCGGAAGGGAAAGACCTCGTCTTATTTGGTGCAATCAAGTGGAGGGAGACCTCAACCGATTTTTATTTATTTAGCTTAGTGCAAGCGCATTAATGAATAAACATGATATTTACATATATACAAAAAAAAAGATTACTTAAAAAAAACTAACTTAACAATAATGAAATAAATTTATTTTGAAGGCTTAGGGAGGGGAGTTGTGTAAGATTGTTCTAAGGGCAGAGGAACTAAGGCAAAAATTAAAGGAGTCTTGTGCTGCATTCGCAAAACGAAGCATTCTGCAAATAGGGTTAAAGTGACCGTAGTTGGTGCGATGAGTAGGTATGCGAAAAAAAGAGATCGATCTTAGGTTACGTGAGTTAACATTGATGTTGATGAACTCAAGCAACGCCGGACAGTCTATGGTACCAGTAATAAGCTGGTGGACGAATATAATGTCAGCAACGCGGCGACGTTGAGAAAGGGTATGTAAGTCGATTAGGAGCAATCGATCTTCATAAGGGGGTAAAATGACGGGGTTGGACCAAGGTAGGTTACGCAGCGCAAATCTGAGAAATCTCCGTTGCACAGCTTCAATTCTAAGGGACTGGGTGATTTGGTAAGGAGACCATACTTGACAGGCGTATTCTAGGATAGGCCTAACGTATGTTATGAATAATGATTTGGTAACATAGGGATCAGAAAATTCTTTAGACCACCGTTTGATGAAACCTAGGGAAGAGTTTGCTTTCGCAATAATACGATCAATATGTGAGTGGAAATTAAGTTCCTTATCACAAATTACTCCAAGATCACAAATAGAGGAAACAATAGGTATAGGTACATTACTGAAATTATAGATTCGAGGATAAGATGGTAAGCGTTTACGGGAAAATGTAATTGATTGACATTTGCTAACGTTAAGGTCCAGAAAGTTTTTACTACACCAGGTTACAAAAGAATCAAGGTCATGTTGAAGGAGTGAAGAATCTTGGGAAGACGAGATTATTTTAATTATTTTAATGTCGTCAGCATATATAGAGAGGTTTGAAAATGCAATGATATTAGCCACATCATTAATGGCAAGCACAAATAGGAGTGGACCGAGATGGCTGCCTTGGGGGACACCAGAAGATGCATAAATTGGATCAGAGACTGCGTTTCTGAAAGCAACTCTATATGTACGGTTGTCAAGGTATGACTTGACCCAGTCGATAATGAGAGGAGGAAAACCAAAGGCATTGAGTTTGATGGAGATAATTTGATGACTTATCTTATCAAAGGCCTTACTGAAATCAGTAGTAATAACATCTACATCATGACCTTGTTCGAGTGCCTTGAGAGTTAATGAGACAAATTGAGTAAGGTTTGTCGTAGTAGACCTTCCCTTTAAGAAACCATGTTGAAACGGAGAAACTATTGATTTACAGTGGAAGTAAAGGGAGTCATATACTATACTTTCGAAGAGTTTTGGGATGACTGAGAGCTTAGCAATTGGCCGATAGTTTGTGATTTGGTTTTTACAACCCTTTTTAAAAATGGGGAAAATAAAAGATTCTTTCCAAAGAGAAGGGAAAGTTGCCTGAGAAAGGGAGAGTTGAAAAAGTTTGGTTAGGGGGTCATAGAGCGCGTTAGCACATTTTTTAAGAAAAGTTGCTGGGAGACCATCAGGACCAGGTGAGAAGTTATCAGCCAGTAAGTTTAACTTATCACGGACTGTAAGAGAGCTAACATTGAGACAAACTAAAGATGTTTGTGGACAATTCGAAAGAAAACTATGGTATGAAAGGTCAGGTTCATTAGGAGTATTAATGTAGGATTGACTAAAAAAGGAAGCAAAGAGGTTAACAATGACTTTAGCGTCAGAGGAAGACGTGCCAAGGAACTCGAATGTTGAAGGAAGGCCATCAGATTTTCTCTTCACGTTTATAAATTGGTAGAAACGTTTAGGTTCAGTGATAAGACTCATTTGCATTTTATTAAGATATGTTTGATAGAGGGATTGGCATAAAGTCGAAAAATTAGAGGATGCTTGTTGATATTGAAAATAGTTAAAAGGCGTTTGGGATTTTAGGTAGGCTTTCCATAACTTGTTTCTTAAGTTTCTAAAATTTCGCAACTCTTTTGTGTACCACGGGGGAGATGAAACACATGTTTTTTGGACCATATAGGGAACACATTGAACAAGACAAGCAAAAATGGATGTGTAAAAAAAGGAAAGGGCTATATCGATGGGAGTAGTGATGTTAATGAAATGGGTAAAGTTAATACTGTTGAGAAGGATATTAAGCTTAATGAAATCCGCCTTTCGAAAATTGAAGCTGGAGAAGTTCTCAAACTCAAAATTTGGAATGCTAACGTCAAGGGAGTAGATAAACGATAGAGGAGGATGAAAGTGATCCAGGGTGGAGAGAAGATGGATACTTTTAGTTACAACGGAGTTAGATGGGTCTGAGGAGAAAGCGATGTCGAGTTGTCGGCCTAAATTATTGCAAACATCACTTACTTGGAATAATGCCAACTCCAGAAGTCTATCAGTGAAGAGAAATTCTTTTTCAGATGAGGGATTAGAGGGAATAAAGTGTGAATTATCTTCAGAAGGTATCCATTTCAAATAGGGTAAGTTGAAATCGCCCAGGATGATAAAGTCATCGTTTGATGAGGCCTCTTCAATCAAAGAGCTAAGGGAATCCACAAATTGTTGATAGACGGGACTAGGTTGCAAGGGACGAATGTAACAGCAAAGAAGATAAAGAAAATATGGAGTACAAAACTGGAGAAATCTCGCCCGAAATCGAAGTCCTTATCCAAAGATGTTGATTGAGGTAAAGATTCATCTTGAACTGTAATGCCCACAGGCAGGTATGTATTTTTGATGTTAAGGGGTTAGGCCACCATAGAGGTTGAAAAAAGGAATTTTTTTCAGAAATATCGATAAAACAGAATCGTAATTTTTTTAAAACGATTTTTGAAACGATTTATTACAAAATGAGGATTTGAAGCGCTTTTGCGACAAAGTCTTCTTTTCGAGGCCAACGGCCGGACCAACAGCTCCTGTAATTTTTTAAATAATTATGAGCAAATACATTTTTTCGATTATATACTATCTGCTATAGAAATACGTAGGATTTTTGCGATATATTGAATTTTGTCAAAACGGCGCCCTTCTAAAGTGAAAAGTGAAAAACCAGCCTAAAAAATTATCACATAATTGTTGATAACAAATAAACTACGCAATATAAAAAAAAAATCCTACGTACTTCCATAGACAATGTATGTTTCAAGACATTTTTAAAATTTCAACTTAATCGGTTGAAAATTGCTGTAGTTACGAGTCCTGCCAACTTAAAAAATATATAGTATTGAGATAAACGCCTTTAAAGTTTTGAGTAGTAGAAAATCATGAATAATTTTACAATACCTTTAAACTGCGACGCCTGAAAGAGACGTTTGACAAGTCAACTCATCTAGACTAGTCAGGAAATAAATATTTTCAATTACAACTGCCGTATACATGCTCTACTCCCCTAACGTACCTTCCCCCCTGCGGTCATAAAAGGAGCTTGCTGCAGACCAGTCGGTTTTGTACTTAAATTCGAAAACCGAGTACCTAATGGTTTTTCCCGGTCATAATTTTCTGGAACATAATTTTTGAGGTCCTAAGGGAGCATTTGGAATTAAAAAAAACGAAAATTCTAGGGTTGCCTTACCCCTTAAGGTCAATTCTTCCTGGTTCTTCTAATACGATCAAACTTTGTTGCTCTTTTCGTTTAATGTTTTTCATCGTCATCCACAGGAAGATGTCTTAAAGCATCTTTAGTGAACTTCGGCTATTTTGAAGTTTTAATTTTAATTGTTTTGTCGTATTTTTTGATTAGCTTGGTTCGCATCAGCAGCTGGGGCAGAAACCTTTTCCAGTTCTAGATACATGCCCTCTGTGTTCTTTGCTTGGATCATTGTATATAGAAACTATAGTTAGCTCAAAACGTGATTTAACAATGATATGTAGCGGATGAACGCGGTGGCACAGGGCACAGCATTCGCTTTTCTGCACACAATATAGTGATACCAATAGCTTGGAACGGAGACTGCAAAAGTCTACATAATAATACTATAGTTTCTGTATACAAAGCTTGGATTTTGGCGAACTACTTCTTATTCACTTCTTTTTTGTAGCTGTTGTATGCCCTTTCGAGTTGAGCATTTTCATCTCAATTACTTCAGAGGCCCTTTGACCATAGCCTCTTTGTTCCTACTCATGACTGCTTCAGCTTCATCATTTTTTTTTCTTTGCTTGTAGTAGAGTTTCTTTGAAATCCTTTGCAAAGATTTGGATGTATCTAAACAATTTTAATGGACTCACTGTATTTCGAAATGTTTGGTGTAGCACATTTATGTTTTTGTATATTCAAAATTAATTTGCTCTTCTTTCCTTTCTCCAGATTATGCCACTTGGTCTTGTTTGTTTGATTTCCCTCACCGCCTCCATTAAAAATACTGTCTCTGGAAAAAGTACCTATTGCTGGGCGACAAGTATCTATCACTTAGCTGTCTTTCAAACCGAGTTTCTGGAAAATTTAATAAGACTTTCAATTGAATAGCAAAAAAAAAATAATGTCTTTGAAAATTTTCAAAAGAAAAAGAATCTCAACGAAACACCGTACACCGCGGAAATAAAACTGAGTAGGTACTTCTTTGCTTGTATTCAATTCAGGCACTGGCGATTAAAGTCATTTAAAGTGAGATTACCTGATTGTAATTAAAAATGGAATCAATTCAAATGTACGTGCAATTGAAAATAAAATGCAGGCAAATCAGTTTAGTAATTAGCTACACAAACCCAACTACACCACAGACATTAATCGAGTACATGAACCTAATTTGTTTCTTAGTCTACATACAGCACCATCTTGCGTTAACCAAACTCACCACAATCAGCTTTTGACATGCCCAATTAAATTTCCCTTTTTGTGGTGTGTATTTAGTGTTACCAATTATCCACCACTTATTCAATAGAGTCAGAGGCTGTGGCTTTTTATACATATATGTATATCAAAACGAAAATTTTATACTCATTTTGTTGGATGCGTTTCAGGCATCAGAGATGTGGAGGTGGACACACTGTTGTCATCAATTTTTTTTAGCATCTTTCTGAACATAATGCAGCCGATTCGCAAAGCCTGCCTACTCTTGCCCGAGAATTAGTTGATTTCACTTTCATGGGATGGAGTGAGTAGAGTCGCCACCGGCACCGCCTCGCTGGCCGCCCGCCGCACAGTGGGGCAGAAGTAGTGGTTTCGAGTAATTAATTATTTTGATCAGTTTAAAGTGATTCTTTGTGATTAAAAGTCCTGTAAAAATGGGTTTAAAATTAATTTTATATAGGTAAAAAAGACGAATTTGCGGGGTTTTCAATATACATATAAACCTTGATTGGTTTTCATTTTCGGGACAGTAGTTACGATAACCGTGGCGCCGCAGTCTGAGAATGAATTTGGCTTAGTTATGCCAAAATAAACGGAAACGTCAAATAAAATTTTCGTTTTCGAAATATCGATACTTGAAGCCAAAAAAAAAAAAAAATTTACTTCAAGTATAAATATATCTTGAAAACGAAGGGAGATATCGACAAATTTTATTTAACATTTTCGTTTTATTTTGGCGTAATTAAGCCAAATTCATTATCAGTTTGCGGTGCCACGCACATATTTTCACGGATATAACCAAAAACACACTCCTTCAAAATCGTTAAGAGAAAAAAAAATGTTTTCGGCATAAGTTTAGAACTTCTGTTTCGACATTTATGTTATGGAAATATGTGTCTGAACTATAAACAGTAAACAGCATTGCTAATTTTTTTTTTTTTTGCCAAAACAGAAGATATTACGCGTAACTGAAACAGCACTAAAAAAAATACTTTTTAAATTCTAAAAAAAGCAAGTAAAACTGGCAAATCTTAACCCTTATCAGACATTTTTTGGTTTTTGGTCTTAGCCAAACTATCAGCAACTATCAGCTTTGAAATCAGATTTTGGGAATGCTAAGAAGCGATACGGGCTCAATGGCTTATGAAATTTTTCTTTAATTCTGCTTCATATCAGAACGTTCATTGAATTTTCAAAGTTTGATGGAAAACATTTGATTTGAAGAAAAGTTTGAACAGGAATCATTATTGGAATATTGTCGGGGATAGGCAATCAAAGGGCGTGTCGAATTAACGCAAATAAGTGACGCTAATAATAATCGTTCCTGACTTAAGAAGCAATTTTAGCTAAGGATAACTGAGTTTGAAGTCAAAACTCTTTAAACTCAAATTAAATTTACTCAACAATCGGAAGATAAGTTCATTTAGGCCATATGACTTTGCGAGGATTAATGTTAAGAAAGATGGAGTAAAGTAAAGGCTTGGTCAACAGCCAAGACTCGAAGCAAATCGAAGAAAACTGCCCCAAATAATTTCAATTATAGAAATTTGAATTTGTTGTTAAATTGATTACACTTCGCAGGTGTAATCAAGGAGCGAGCGAACAAAGACAATGTACAGAGAGTTCCTTGGACTATCGCTTAACGAACCCATGGGCGTAGCCAGGGGGGGTTTCAGGGGTGATTTCGGGAAAAAATCGTTTAAAGTTTTAAGTACTATAAAATCACATGGCATACCTGTGGGGCGTTGTCGCAGAATTGAAAGTTTGGGCATTTAGACATTTTTGCCGGCATCCATCCTTTGGTATGTTATTTTTAAGCCCCTAAAGTACCTTTTAAGATAAAAAAAAAAAATTTCGGTTTCTTCAAAATTTTAGACCAGTTTCCCCTCTTAAGAGAATTTTTTCCATTGTGGGTCACTTAAGACTATTTCTGAGACTCGCTTTGTTTTATGAAGATTAAAACCAGAGTGTATCTAATAATGAGTGGGTATTTGTACGGTGCCCAAGCGTATATTCGTAAAGAATGTGCATTAGCTCTGTATGTACATTGTTGTGCACACTCTCTCAACCTTACTATTGCTGACTCGTGTTCACAAGCAGAATTGCGAAATTGCGTTGGGATCGTGCAGTCTGTTGGTTCCTACTTTAGATATACTGCTTAGCACACTGCTGTTTTGAATGGTAAAATTCGGGACCTATTACCGGCTGGAAATCAAAAAACCCTGCTGGCAATGTGTGAAACACGAAGAGTTCACAAGCATGGAGCCGTCATGCGATTTAAGGAAATTTATCCAGCTATTGTCAATGCACTCGAAGAACTCCAAATCAGCCACAATAAAGAAACATCGCAGCAAGCTGTTCAAATGCTTAACACACTTCGATCTTCGAATTAGGTTACGTGCCTAGTGATTCTTCAAAAAGTCATGAGCTTTACATTGTCGCTATCAAAACAACTGCAGTTAACAATTCACCAATTAACCGAGAGGCTTGCGAAACATATCTCTACTCAGAAAAATCAGCACAATTGCGAAATATATTCTTTTTGTTGGCTCAAGACCTTCTGCTGTCATTGCATCATTCCTAATATGTGGTTTCGAATATTGGAGGAGCTATTCACACTATTTCCACTTCTGAAACTGAATGGGGACGTTACAAAGAAGCCAAACAACCACCAAGTACCTACCTAATACATAGTTTGTTTTTGGAAGTTGATATTTGAGAAGGCATTGGGCAATGTCAGGATCAACAATCCATAACTTAATTTTCTAACACTTTCCAATACATTAATTAGAGCTGAATTTGAATTCATTCACTCCACGTGCAAGAAGACATCAGTATATCGCCAACCGGTCCCGCATTAGACCAGAGGTAACTCAATGATCGAAGGTGGGACCAACCACAACCAGAAAACACCAACAACTTTCTATCTGCATCTATTATCTATCATGAAAGGATGCATCAGCTATGCCTATATTCCAAAGGCCTGGAGAGAAGCTAGGGTCGTCTTTATACCTAAAGCCGGCAAAAGCTCCCATGTAAATCCAAAAAATTTAAGACCTATTAGTCTATCATCCTTCCTCCTTAAAACACTGGAAAGAATGATTGACATACATTTAAGACAAGAAATTAAACCTAGTCTGATCTCAACGGCGCAACATGCCTATACAAAAGGTAAATCAGTGGAAACTGCACTCCACTCTCTGGTTTGCACCATTGAAAAATCCCTGCACTACAAAGAATACTCTCTCGTCGCATTCCTAGACATAGAGGGTGCATTTAACAATGTTAACAATTCAGCAATCACTAATGCTCTTGATGGGCTGCTCATAGAGGAACACATCAAAAACATGATAACAACAATGCTCAGCAGCAGAATCATTAGTTCCGAAATGGGGAACTACAAAACAAGCAGAATGGCCAATAGAGGAACCCCGCAGGGAGGAGTTTTATCTCCTCTACTGTGGAACCTGGTCGTTAGCAAATTGTTAATCGACCTAGAGGACGAAGGTTTCAAAACTATAGCCTATGCCGATGATGTAGCAATTGCCGTTTCAGGCATGCACCCACAAACCCTACAAACAGCACTTAACAAGCTTAACAATTGGGCTGCAGATTGTGGTCTGAACATCAATCCACACAAAACGGAATTAGTTCTCTTTACGAGGAAATACAAAATTCCGGACTTCAGACCCCCAACTATTAAAGGGGTAACTCTCACACTGTCAAATCAGGCTAAATATCTAGGTCTAATTTTTGACAAAAAACTGACCTGGAAAACCAATATTGAGGAAAGAGTAAATAAAGCCAACGTTGCACTCTTCTCCTGTAAAAAAGCCATTGGCGGGAAATGGGGTTTCTCGCCCCAAATCACCCATTGGCTGTTTACCTCGGTAATTAGACCGATACTCACATACGGGGTGATAGTCTGGTGGACAGCACTAGACAAGATGATCAACTACAACAAGCTGGCCAAAGTTCAAAGAACGGCTAGTCTGTGTATTAGTGGTGCACTGAGGACAACCCCATCGGACGCCCTCAATGTACTACTAGATCTCACACCCCTAGACATCTTCAGCAAACAAGTCGCAGCTAGCTCAGCTACTCGACTCAGAGCTACATCACAGTAGACCAATAATCAAATCGGCCACACTACCATTCTAGATAACTTTAGATTCTTACCGAATCGATCCGACTACACCACCCCCAAGTTGGTGTTTGACAATAATTTCCAAGTAACCATACCTTCAAAAGAAGCTTGGGAAAATGGCGCTCTTTTGGAAAATGATGCAATACACTTCTACACCGATGGTTCAAAAACGAAGCAGCGAAGGTGTGGGACGTGGAATCTACTCAGAAAAACTGAATCTCAGTCTTTTCTTCCGCCTACCCGATCATTGTAGTGTGTTCCAAGCGGAAATTCTGGCGATTAAGGAGGTGCTGTCTTGGCTCAAAGAAAACGTCATATCCTCCACGGATATTCGGATCTTCTCAGACAGCCAAGCTGCCCTTAAATCTCTTGCCTCTGTCTCTACAAAATCCATCACGGTCCAAAATTGTCAGATGTCTCTGAGGGAGATGTCAAATCAGTTTAACATTTACCTTTCATGGGTGCCAGGGCACAGGGACCTACCAGACAACTGTATGTCAGACGAACTAGCCAAAAAGGGCACGACCACTTCCCTACGCTCAGAATGGAACAACATAGGTGTACCTATCGCTACATGTAAACTCCTACTTAGACAAGACGCTTCAAGGATAACAAACACTAGATGGACTGAGAGTAACAACTGCCTTGCAACCAAAAAAGTTTGGCCGTGTGTTGACTCAAAACGCTCGAAGAGTTTGTTGGCCCTGAACCGTCTGTATCTAGGTTCTACCATAGGTGTTCTTACGGGACACTGTCTAATAGGGAGACACGCCAAAAGACTTGGTGTATTTTCCAATGATTTCTGCAGAAGCTGCATGGACGAGGAGGAGGAAGAAACCGTTCAACACCTTCTTTGCTCATGCCCTGCACTACTTCATAGGAGGAAAACTCATCTCGGTGAATTCTTCTTCGATGATACTAGCGACCTAGCTTACGTAGACCCCAAAAGTCTTTCAAAATACATTAAAAGTTCCACGTGGTTTGACTAGCAGGTGATTAACCGGCTAGTCCCGTAATGGAAGATTAATAAGTGATCAACTCGTTAATCTTACATCGGGTTTCTGAGATCAGTATGTGATTAACTTGCTGATCTCTGTGGTATCACAATGGGCCCTTGCGGCCTAAGTGTGTCAGGCAATGTACTCATTGACTGACAGCCACTTCCACCTAACCTAACCTTCTATCTGCAGATGACTCCCATAAGCGCACCAACTTTCAAAGATGTCGAATCAAAATTAATTCAACCAAATGTGAAATAATTTTCACCCATACAAGGACGAAGACGATCGCAATTAGCCGCAAGTTGCCACAAATACCGCATCAACCTTCCCGACGGAATACAGAATAATTTATGAAGAAGCTAGGATTATAGAGAAGAACCTACCTACATTATGGTGTAACCCGGAAGACGGTTACTGAAAAACCTGTTTAGGATAGCAGAGGAAGACAGACATCAGAGGTACATCGATCGATGTCCTTAACGGAAGATAATCACCAACGATGAAGCAATGTCCTCCCACGCTGAGGCATAGACTTTTCACATAATCCCCACACATTTTGCGTGCTTTCTTTTTACGACTATGTATCCCAACTCTAGAGACAAAAGCACATCAAAACGTGAAAAAAAAATGTTTATGGTTTTCCGTGAAAACCAGGCAGCCTAGCTCGCACTTAGCCTTAGTTCTGATGGTTCTGGGCTTTACAAAGGCCCTGACTGAACTTCGTGTGTCATCTTAGCTAAATAAATTCTTTATTTTATTCGATAAATGAAATTGCAACTAGTAATCAGTTCTGATTCACACTTATGTGTACCCATGCTCTTGTCTCTCAAGGTACATTTAAATCTTGAGTCGCACTTTTACATTTCGATTAAATTTACAGAGTGATGTGTGACAACAGCTGCCATAAATAAAAGCTTAAAGAAACGGCACCATAATCACATCTTTATTTATCCAATTAAAATATTTTACATAAGAACATAATTGACAATGAGAGCGTATTTTAATTAAACGATCCAAACTACGTCTGGCATATCTGAACTTTTCTAAGCGCTCATTAAAAACAACTCAAGCTATACAACATCGACCATTAACCCTCAACTTCCAGAGGTTCACACAGCGCAGGCAGTCTTGTCACTTGAGCGTTTAAAATGATTAATTTACCTGTCAATGATGCCTTATGAACGGTGTTATGAATGAATTAATGAAAACAACAACAAGACCGATCCACAAAAATCATCGAGCACTCACTTAAGCAATTAAAATAGGAAAGCATCAAGGAATACCTACCTACCTACAAAAAAAAAATCTCAACTCTGACAGCTTACATTGGTATTTGGTAAAGTCACGTCGAGCATAAAATGAATTGTTGGAGGTCTTGGAATTTCGAAGCAAAGTCGTCCTATCTAAAAGCGCGAGTAATTTGATATTTGATCCTTGTGTTCTAAGGAGTTTTTCGTTGTTTATTATACCAGTGTTCCACTATAGGTAGGTTACCTATAACAATCGGATTTCCTTTGGTGAAAACCACATAAAAATCTGCTCAACACAATAGAAATCGAAGTAAAATGCAAACGTCAATACATCTACGCCCGTTGTGATACTCGCACTACTCACTTTAATCCTAAGAGGAGGGGATGGGGGTTTTGTTATGATTTTTCAATTCATTGGTGTATGGAAAAAGAATTTTTATTTAAGAAGGATATGTAATGGGATACCTCTGGTATTTGGAGAATTCTAGTTTTGGGTAGAGTTTCTATGAAATCAATCAAAATACGTTAAATTGTAATGTGTGTGAGTATGGGCTTATGATTTCATACAGAGACATTCCTCAATCCTTAATAACTGTAGAATTCTTTTGGAGCCTCCTTTTCTGCATTTGAATACCTATGTCCGATTCATTCAAAATTCCATTCAGAATGGATAGAATCTCACATGCTGTGGACATTGACAAGGACATACAGGTTTAGGTTGAAGCAATCCAAACCCTTCTTTGAATTTTGTTTTAATATTTCAAATGCTTGGCGTGCAAATATGCCAACTGCGTTTGTTGGGAAAATATTTTGACGTATTTCTTTGATTATGGTTTTTTTTTCTCTCTGTTTCTTATGCTGTCTTTTTTGTTTTTTTTTTTTTTTTTTTCGAAGGGATTTAAAGACCTTAATCATCTCAAAAGACAGGCATTTGCATATACAACACACGTATTGAACTCCAAAATAAGTAAGTATAGGGTGATCCAATCTCATTTGGTAAAATCAAATCTAATTATTGATATACGAGTACACAAACACAAGAAAAATCATTGCGAATACGAAATACAAATTTAGCACATGCTCGAAATGCTTCGGTCAAATGTCAATAGCTCGTACTACAAAGTTATACAAGAGCAGGTTTCTTTGATTCTGGGTCGTGAGTTCCTTGGTTTTTTATTTTTTTTTTAAATTTTTAATCATGGTTTAATCTTAGATACTTTTACAACTAAATACTAAACCATGTTTCAAATTTAGTTTACTTCTCTTCTTAGTTTCCTGAAAAGTCAAAAATTAAAAAGAATGTGACTTTACAAGTAGTAACTTTGAAGTGGTGAACAGCACTAACAACCAACAATTATAAATCTAATTGGTCAATACACTACTAAATTAACAACTTTAAAGTCTTGTTTACTAACTCTGTATAAATATCCTAACTTTATTCAAGAGATTCTATATAGTTTTAAATCGTATTCCAATCTCAGCATGCCATCTGCAGCTAGGTCTATAAGCTTCTTTAAATTTTTATTAACATAATAAATCGGTGATACCCCTGGCCCTGGTGTGATGGCTAGCAAGTCTGCTGTTAACCCAGAGGTTCGTTGTTCGAATCCCAAAAGAGGCAAAAATGTTTTTCCATATTCTCCGTTTGTAAATTCATTGCAGAGGAAAATTGTAGGTCCCCTATATGCCTTCGCAAGACATGGTTGTGAGAAATGTGCTAGGCCCTGGGCAGGGCCTGATTTCTTTAAAATGCCGCCCTGGGCACTGTAAAAACGCCACCTTAGTTATTATTGATTTATAATTATTTGAAATGTTAGTGAGATCGTTAACTATATAATTAAGGAATGAAATGAATCAAAAACGTAAGGTTTCATGGTAAAAGAAGAATCACATAAGGCTTTTTTATAGGAAAATAAAACTTAAATTTGACATACAAGATAATTAAGGATTTTTATAATCGTTTTCGTTTGCAAATGCAAACAAGCCTTACTTTCTTCACCACGAACTGATCTATTAGTTCTTCACAATTCAAGTGTTCAAGCAAATCCGACTCGGACAGAATCGCTAGACTATTTAGCTGACTGCCCGTCATAGTTGAACGAAAATCGATTTAGACTCTTTTCAAACATGAAAATGAGCGTTCTGCGCTGGAATTCGTCACCGCTAATGTCATAAATATACGATATGATATTTCAACGTTCTGGAACTCGGTATATAAGTCGTTCGTTCTCAAGAATTTTAATAGCTTGGATGGTGAATCACGTTCTAATTTTTTTTCGGAGCAATACGCGTGGAAGTGCACCTATTCGTCATCCAATGAAGATTCGAGGTCCGAGGTATAAATTGTCCTTAAATGTTCCGACTTCTTACGAATTTGGTAGGAACTCAAATCTCCAAATTCAGTGATAGACGAAAACTTTCCGTGAATTTCTTCATATGCTTGGCATCTTCTTCGCAATTCAGAATCAAGATTGTCAAGAATGAGGTTGAAAGTGTTGACTCGAAAATTATCCCTTCCTGACAATTGAACATCTCCATCTCGTGATTCATCAGCCTACAACTTTCTCCTTCTTCTTCTAGAAACACTTGTCTAGTACTCTTGACTCTCTGAGATTTCTAACGCTTTCTGTTCATAAACTTCAAATTCCATTCTTGCATCAGCTACTATACTTTGATCAGTTTGACATCAGTTATGCTGATATCAACCTTTTGCAATCTTTGGCTGACAGCACCGAATCTCGAAAGTAAAAGATGACAAAGAATCTGCATGAATGTTGTTTGCAGTCCTTCAAGTTGAATGCGAAGTCCTTTTGCTTCTTGCCTCGTGATCGCGTTCTCAGTGATATCTTCTTCAATGGTGATTAGAGTTTCAATTATATCACCATAGTACCTACTTGTAGAGCACCATAACTGCTTCGTGACGAGCTGACCAACTTGTTGCTGACAAAGATTTCAAAGCAATCTTCTTTCCTCCGTGAGTTTGTAGAATTTCCCAGCGATGTGTAGATGCAGTAAAAAAATTGTACAATGCTTGGACTGTGTTGAAATAAGATGCTGCTTCGGGGGTTCTTTCGACTGAGTGAATCCCGACCAAATTCATCGAATGACCAGCAAAAGAAGCATGTTTTGCAAGATCGTTGATTTCTTTGACTCATTCCTGTAAACCTGAATAAATGCCTGACACATTGTTCGCGTTATCGTACGACTGACTTCGACAATTTTGAATATCAAGGTCGAAGTATTCAAGAACAGATCTTACAGCCATCAACAAATCTTCTGCTTTGTGCCCAGTGTTTTCAATTAACATGATATACCTTTCAACAGGTGTATCATCTTTTTCACGTATCTCAGAACGAATGAAAGTTGATCAACGTGCGAAACATCAGGGGTTGAATCCCCTATTATGGCGTAATAATTCGCTGCTTCGAATTCCTGAACGATGATCGATGATAATTTATCTGCCATAAGTTGTATAATTTAAAATTTTTTTATGACTGAAAGAATCTTTGACTTTCTTTTCAAATTTTGCCGCCCCCAGAACTTGCCGCCCTGTGACTAAAAGCACCGAGAGCACCTAGTGTAAATCCAGGGTTGGCCCTGGGGCTAATCGCTCTGTTGCGTCGCCCTATTTACTTCTATGTTTTATTCAATAAATCGGTGAGCTAAAAAATGGATTTGATGTCTATCATTTTCTTTTTTTTTCAGACTACACGTATTAAAAATTTGTACCAAAACATAATTCTGAGAGCTTACGGATAGCGATTCATCCGTTGAAATTTCTTCGAGGATTTTTTTTTTTTAATATAGGAAAAAGTTTTTATTAATAAATGTGTTCACCACACGAATTTCTGCGAAGCATTCTATGCTATCGTCTGCCGCAGCAGTTATGCTTCCATACCTCTCCTCGAGGTTCTTATTAGAAACTCAGAGGAGAGGATAAGGTCAGCAGGAAAAGATTCTACAAGAGTTCTTCTTTTGATTCCAGAACTCGCGTGTCAAAGACTTACCTTTTGACAGCCATCTGACTTTTGTGTGGAGAGTAAATTTTGATGGAATGAGCCCATGTCATGAAAAAGGATAACCTTCAATTGCGCCAATAACAGAGGTATAAGTTTCCTTAACGTCCACTACAAAACAATATACTTTGCTGCTGGTTAAGGAAGCAAACCTTTCGTTAGAAAAATTATATTGGCTAATTTTTTTCTTTGGAATTTTTCATTGGGAAATGCAGCTTAAGCCCTGATGGCCTCATGTTTTCAACAGATAAAACCTTGAAACAAATACCAGATCGAAGTTTATTATCCAAACGTTTAGTATTCAAGACGTGTGGCTTTCAATTTGGTAATACATTTTCGGACTTAGACTTTTTGAGAGTTTTCACTTGATTTAGGTTCAGTTTGGTTTGCCATTTTATCGCGGGAGAATTGAAGCCAGACAAACACTGCTCTGGCAATGCTCACGTTGGCGATTTCGAGACTTAAACCCGGGACCCGGGAGTAACCTCAAAGATCGGGTGATTTAACATTGCTGAACTAAGCCTAAGACGATTGACGCCTTGGAAGACAATTTTCGGTGCGTTATTGCTGACAGACGACCCCAAATGATAAAAAAAAGTTATCGAATTGGGCATCTCAACTGGAATTTATTCAAGTCAACCGCAGCGGCCACTTGCCCGATTAAAATTCTATTTTTTTTTTCTTGAAAACCATATGTCTCAAAAACAATCTTTTTCTTTTGCATGAAGTTTACTGTTTCATTGATTCTTTGCTTTGGGTGCCAATGCACTTGCACCACATATGCAAACCTGTAAGGATCTCTTGAGAAGCTTATATATTATCACTCTCAAACAACACATAAATTCCTGATAAATAGGAACTTTGTGTTTTAAAATTAATAAAGAACAATTTTTATTCGATTTTGATAATTCAAAAACTGAAAGTCACTGCAAGGCTGTTAATTTTTACTTGCGAATATAGGTACTCTAAGGCAAGCTTAGCAAACGTGTCCAAAAAAATAGGTACATACTAAATTCTTTTACTCAGCCTTGATATTTTGGTATTGTACTTAGCACACAACCGCAAGTTCGTGCGACCCAGTCGTGCCCTTTTCTTTTTTTTTTTTGCTTGATTTCAAACAAAAAAAATGTGTAAGGTTGTACTTGGTTGGTACTCAGTTGTGTTGGTTTCTATTTTCATAATTCTAAAACTACGGTTCTTACAGACAATAGAAAATTAAAATTTTAATATGAAGTTAACCAAGCCATTTTAATTAAAAAAAAAAAAAAAATGTTCTGCATGGTTGTGTTCAATTTGTGATTAGCTGTGCTGCTTTTTAGCTATGTAAGGGCCCGCTTGCAGTGGTCATTATAACAATGTGAAAAATATATCTGAGGGGCAGCGTCAATATAAATGGCGTGAAAAGTCTTAAGAAAGACGAAAGGATGGTTTCTGCTTCTAGAATGGTTAAACGAATCATAAGTCAAAGGCATCCTAAGCTCCCTCGGCAGAGAAGGTTGTTGGAATAGTAAACTCACTAGTTGCGTTATGGTCAATGGTTATTGTCGAATGAGCAACGCCTTTGGGCATCTTACAAATTTCCACATTTTTTCAAAAAGCCGAAATTATATTAATTTTTAAAATGTCGTGGACTTTTAAAAATATCAATGTTATCTATACTATCTATTCTGTCCATCAATCAAGAACAGAAAGCAAAATATGTAAACTGTCAATGTAATCACCCTGCAAGCTATAGAGGCTGTCCAGTTGCTAAAAAATTTCAAAAATCCAAAAACAAAATCACATCCATTGAAATAAGACCTATCAACTCAGCAAACACAAAAAGAACTCCTGAAGCTGAAGATAAAGTAAAGAAAGAACTTCCTAAGGAAGCTGTTAAAAGCAAAAGCGATGAAAATAAATCCTATTCACAGGTTGTTAAAAACGTGCGGAAGAATGAAGAAACTTCCATTAATGAAATTCTGCAACATATTCTTAAAAAAATTGACAATCAGGATTTGAACATCAAACGGCTAAGTGAAGAAGTCGCTCTTAAAAAGCAATGATGGACAGAACACTAAAAATTGGAACATGGAATGCAAACGGTCTTTTACACCATTTATCCGAATTAAAAATCATTTTAGACGAGTGTCTGGTGTCCGAAACTCATTTCTCAAGTGGACTGGTTCTTGATGATTTAACATCAAACTATATATGCTACCACGCTCCTCATCCAGCTGATAAGGCTAGAGGTGGATCGGCAATCCTGATAAAAAAGAACTGAAACCATGAAGAAGCTATGTTTACAAACGAGCATATGCAAGTAACAATAATTAGTATTGGTATGAAAAAGAAAGACTTCAAGTTGGCATCAATATACTGCCCGCCAAGGCACTCCCCGACTGAAGATGACTATACAGAACGGCTAAATCTACTAGGACATAACTTCCTTGTTGGCGGTGACTTCAATGCTAAGCACACCCATTGGGGGTCAAGACTTATAACAACAAAAGGCAGAAGGCTTTACAAAGCATGCCTCTAATACAATTGCGAGGTTTATTCTTCCAGATCACCAACTTACTGGCCATCGGATACTAGTAAAATACCAGACCTTGTTGACTTTTTCATAGTTAAAGGCATCAAACTAAACCATATAAGAGTCGAAGGTAATTATGACTTATCATCAGATCTACACCGGTGATTTTATCACTTAATGAATCAGAGATAAAAAGTAAATCCTAAGCTTTTTTTTTTAAGTATAATAAAACAAACAAGAGTGAATTGAGAGAAAAGCTTGAAAGCTATATAAATCTCAGATCCCCTATGGAAAAATAGAGCAAATCGACCTTGAAGTAGAAGAATTCATTGCCGATGTTCAACAAGCTGCAGAAGAAAGTACACCAACTTACTCGAGTAGGAGACAAACTGAAACAAAATACCCTGTCGAGATAAGAGAGTTGATATTGGAGATAAGAAGAGCTCGAAGAAAATGGCAAAATACTAGATTTCCAGACGACAAAACAGCGTTTAACCGTCTAAGCAACGAAGTGAAAAAATAAATCTTCGAATTCAAAAATGATTCATTAAGTAGATTCCTGAAAAATTTAACGACTGATGCTTCAACCGATTATTCGCTCTGGAAAGCAGCTAAGCGCCTGAAAAGACCTCAGTTACAAAACCCGCCAATAAAATCTCTTGAGGGAATTGGATCCGAAATCCGAAAGAAAAAGCTAACCTGTTTGCAGAACATCTTGCGAATGTTTTTAAGCCATTCCCAGCAAACACATCTGAAAACAGCTTACAGTTTATTGATAAAGTAGATGAAGTTGACATACCAATTGTCGCACTCAAAGAAAATAAAAGGTATGTGTCGGAATCAACTATCGAACAAAAAATCACCTGGGTACGATCTAAAAACTGCTCAGGTTATGAAAGAAATGTTATCAAAATAAATAAAAATAAAAAAATAAATTTTGAAATTCTTACTTTATCTGTCGAAATTAAAATAACGCTTTATAAACAAGTACTCAGACCTGTTTGGACCTATTGAATCCAATTATGGGGCTGTACAAAGAAAACAAATACTGAAATCATCCAAAAGTTCCAAAAAAAAGTCCTTCGTGGAATAGTAAATCCTCCATTGTATATAAGAAATAGCGATTTACAACGTGACCTACAAATAGAAATGGTTACAGTTACAGAAGTTTTAAGAAAACATGCTGTATCACACAATCAGCGACTCTGAAATGGAGTCCGTATTAAATACGAGAGGCAATGTTCGGAGATTAAGAAGAACCAAGCCACCCGAGCTAATGGTCTAAAAGTCATGGGAAGCATTAAAAGTTGAAGCTTCCCCTAAAGCGATTATATTATTGAGAAAGAAAAATCTGTTGTCGATCGTTCATAGATTGGTTCTGATTACGAGGAGCTTTTAGTGAGGTAAGAATCCCACACTACTTGGTGTCGAATACTGCCAAGTGTCTTTTGAAGATTTCCTCCTGACAAAAAAAAAAAAAAAATGATATCTATACGCAATGATCGATTCCTTTACTTTTAAGGTGTGGAAGGGTGCCGACTCTACTCTATTTAAAATTTTGCCTTGAAAAGAAAAGAAATATTTTTTGCTAAGAAGGAATTTTCGTATTTGTAAGCTTCGTAACATAATTGTCTTATATTAGAACTTCATTGCATTAATGCGGAACAAACCAAATAGATCATTAAATTGGTTTCAGCTACCTATTCGTTTAAGATTAGAGCTGAATTACCCTAACCAGTCTATTTCTGAACGGAGCTTTATTCAAGATCGAAAAAATTGTAGGTAGCTGGCTGAGACTAAACTGTTACTGTTTCTGCAAATGGAAGAGTGTTAAAAATATTTACTACAAGCACAGCGCATTGGTACTCAAATGGTCGCGCCTCTGAATTCCTAAGCTAGGTAGGTAGCTCGTAAGAAAGTAAGATTCGATTATTTTTTGATAATGTTATAGTGCTGGAACAGACAAAAGCGCATAGGTACATAATAAGACCTCCCACTCCTACCCTAATATGCTCTTTTCAATTAGAAAGCAAATACTCATATCCTTGAACTTGGCACTACTAAAAAGTTGCAATTTAAAAAGAATATAGCCACAGCCTCAAATTCTAACAAAAGATATGTTTCAGCTGCGAAATCAATTTTTTTATCTCCTCAGAGCATTTGACTCTCTCTTGTAATAGGTACTTTGATAAGAAAAAAAAAACATTTCGATAATATTTACAAATCATCAGTTCTATAAATTGGCAGTCCAAACTAAAACCTTAAGGATTTTTATGTTCCAACAAGTTGATCGAAATAGTATCTAGGTAGGTACATGAACCTACCTCAAAACCCTCCTATCCAGTACACATCCATATCATTGTCAAATGTTGACTTCCTGTTGCGGAGGAAATCCAATGCAACCGTTGTGCAATCAAGTGCTGCACCCGTTTATTTTCCCTACATTAATTCAAAACTAATTTCCCTGGATATTACAAAGTTAATTAGAAAAATTCTCCAATTCTTGTTCCCCATTCTATTCTACCTATATTCGTTGCCAGCAGTTACGGTACACTTATACCTACCTACCTACCAGCCCACATAGATATAGAGCAACGGAACCCGTCGGAAATCCGACCCAGAAATATACCATCAGAAGAAGGATTCATAGGTTTGTAGGTAGATAGGTACCTATCGTATACTAAAACCCAATTCAATTGACTAATTACCGTTTGGAAATTAACACATGTCAACTAAGGATCCTGCTGAAGGATTGCTATTCCGCTTCATCACTAACATCGCAGCACCCACTTTTGTAGTTGGCTCCTAGTCGAAACTGAAAATGATGCAAATTTATCAGGACGAACGATAAAAATGAAAACAACAACAGCAACAAGAACCATAATCAACCAAAGGGATGGGTGGGAATGACGGCAACGACGACTTTTGTCTACGATTTAAGTCGACCATTATTTCCCATCATGATTATTGGCGTCCTCCATTAAAACAAAAAAGGAAAAAAACAAGAAACCCAAATGCCAGAGGGAGAGCTACTAACGCACGCACACTAGCTCAATAATACCACTACACACAACTAGAATTAATTTGCAGAAGTGTTAGTGCCCAACACATTGCCGCACTTGGAAAACTGGAAAGTGGAACGGAGAGCGATGAGTTTAGCATTCGACACCACTGCACTCGCAATGAATGGCCAAGTGACTCTTGTGCGCAGGCAAAGAGAACTTCCAGTTTGTATTATGCACACAGCGCGTACAGCAAGTGGCCACGCCTTCTTTTATTTATTTCAGTATTAATTTGGTTTGCAGTCGCCACCAAACGAAGGTGCGCCTCTTCTCTGGTTCCGGTGGTGGTTAGGTGGGTCTCAATACGTTCCGATTCAAAGTTTTTGGTGCTTTCCGGCTGCGAATTTGCTTCTTTTTTTTATCGAACCCGCTGACAGTGGTCGTCGTGTCGTTTGTTTCTTTATCGCCGCCGATTGAATTCAAATGATATACGCAAAGGTAACCCGATGAAGACGTTTTGATGGCTATCAAACGCCAACGAGTTATTGCTTGTGACAATCGCTCAAAACCGGTTTGCGTATTAGGACGCAATTGGAGCAACACAGTGACGTTTCTTTGTTTGTAGCTTTTGTTGTGTATTTATTATCGAACAGCTTCCCAGGGAATTGCTAATATTGCCGTGTTTAATGTGACACTCGGTTGACAATTTATTAAGACGAACTGTCAAATTTGTGCAAATAACTCCGCTAATTTATTAAGTGAGTGAATAAGAGAGAAAGAGAAAAAATAGAAGAAAAAGAAAAAAAGATTTGCCGTGGAAGTGGTGCAATGCCACAACGATCTCCATTCGCAATACAGGAACTTTTAGGATTAAGTGATTCGGCAGTGGCAGCGGCAGTAGCTGCAAGAAACACTAACAACGCCAGTGGAAACAGTAATGCTATTAACAACAATGATGCAGCTAATGGAAGCGCATCATCATCACAAACAGCACCAAACACATCGCCGTGCGCGTCAACGGCATCATCATCGACGACAACGACGGCAGCCACGGCGGCAGCAGCGGCCGTTGCAGCTGCAGCAGCTGTGTCAGCCGTTACACCGAGCTTATATCCCAACGTTGGACAAACGCCGTTTACGGCCGATCAACATCATCAGATGACAATGGCTGCCGCATCCCGGATGGCATACTTCAATGCACATGCAGCAGTGGCTGCTGCCTTTTTACCTCATAACATGAGCGGTGCGGGTGGCGGCAATGGGGGCTCTGTTGGTAGTGCTAATGGTGCATCAATGGTGGGTGCGGGTGGAGTTGGAGGGCATCATCATCATTTGTTGCATCCACAAGGTGGGGGTGAGTTTTTATATGTTGTTGTCTGTGGCTGTTATTGTTTTTTGTTTGTTCTTTTTTTTTGTTTCCTCTCCTCTTGTTAGGGCCAAGAGAATGGGAATCTGTTTTTATACAATTTAAATTAAATTCCGTGTGTGTGTGTGGGATTATTTGTTTTCGATTTGGGTTATTGTTTTTATCGAGCTGTTTATCTCTAGGATCCATCACAAGCACAAAAAAAAATTAGTTGGTGCCTGTGTAGGTGAATGATTTTGTGGAAAAAAGTTCAACGAAAGCGGAGTGAAGTTTTCAATTTCTTTCAGTTCTTTTGTAAGGTTGATAGCTTAACTAGGTAGGTAGATACCTAGTTGGGCAGCGAGAGGTTATTTAAAACAAATACCTACCTACTTAAGACATTTTATAGTTCAACTTTGCATGGATAACAAAATCTTATCATACGGATTTAATGCGTTGGTGACAAATATGAAAACTTTACTTTGACACTTTGGAGTGATAGGTAGATTATAGAGGAGGTTAGGTACCTACCAGAGATTAAAATGAACTAAGTATGCTTGTGAACTATGAGTATTTACTTGAAAAAAACGAGTTTGAACAAACTGAGTCAACCCACAAGCAAGTAAATTTGAACAATCTTATTTGTGAACCAAGCAACTCTGATCAACCACTATTTTCAAACGAACCAAACAAGTAGGCTTGCTTGCAAGTCAAAATGAGTTTGAATAACATTGAGTTAAACTGCTTGTGAGCAAAGTCCTTGTGAATAAAAGTGATCACAAGCAATAAGTTCATGAGCAAGCAGTGTGCTTGTGAATAAGCAGTGTGTTCATAAAGCAAGCAATGTGATCATACCAAAAAGGGTAGTTTGATGGCGTGATCGTTTTAAGTAAAATAAAAATCTAGGTATACCTAGGTGAGAAGTACGTTTATTTAATAGCATGGTTATTATACAGTAGATATGGAAACAATTTATTGTATTCATTGAAGTAGATGTAAGTAAGTATATAGAAACAAAAATTTCAAGTAAACAGAAAACTCAACTAGAAGTTAAAAAAAGCAAAACATTAAAAAAAATATGCAACTATAAAATAGGTATTTATACCTACATGTTTATAACTCTTCCTAATTCATTGATGACCTTTAATTTTTGTACCTACCTAAGCTTAAACCCAAACATTTGCATGCCATAAAACGAAAGGATAAGCAATTACTTGTCATAAAAAAATGATAAGCAAAATCCATTTCCGCAATAAAGGCATATAAATTTATTATACTGTAAAAATTATTATTATATTAAAAAGGGAAATTTTGGAATCAGAAATTAAAATATTTTATCATCCAGCAATGCAACCAATCCGTTCTTTCTCATATCCAAAGCCAACCATTTGTATGCCTTTCTTTGTTTTTCAATAGAATTATAGTTAGGTATAAATGTTCAGCGCATTGCTTTCCGATGGACACACTGCCTGCTTATAAACACACTGCTTGCTTGTAAGCACGCTACCTGCTTGTGAACACACTACCTGCTTGTGAACATTTTGCGTGCTCATGAGTATTTGAATATATTCGAGTAAGTTCAAACAAGTCAATTTGCTTGCAAGTCATTTGCTTGTGAGTTCAATACAGAAAAAATGACTTGTGAGCATCCTTACTGATTTAGTTTGTTCAGAAGAATTTTTGCTTGTGAGTAAATATGCTTGCGAGCTATTTGCTTGTGAATAGGGGTGGAAAATGATCAAGTCTGAGCGATCGTTGAGAAATTTTTGATGTGTTTGAACAGATTTGAACATACTCATTTTGATCTCTGGTACCTACCTAACCTAGGTACCCACCTTCCATAGATATTTTAACCTATTTTAATTGTTTGGAAACACTTCAATGATATTGGCCTATTGCACAAATTCCATCGTAACAATTTCGGACTGCCTACTAATGCCAAAAAGGAAGCGTCGTAGGTAGACGCCCTCGTAGTGAATGTTTTGCTGGAAAATTTGTCACTGTCGACAAAATTGTTAACAAGCTCTAAATATATTTACAGATATATATATAAGTACAGATATACATCTGTTGCAAAACATTCAATACAAAGATGTTTTAAGCCCGTTCTAGTTGGCAGTCATAGTCTGAAATTATTAAGACGGGTCTTTTGATAGGTGTTATTACCTCTAGAGTCTGGACACCTGAGAATTGTCGCATTGAAAACAAAACAAAAAAACGAAACGAGGTTACAAAGACCGTCGGCTAAAACACAACAGAACAATTAACAAATAACAACAGCACGCGGTTGTGCGTACAGACGCATTATGGGGTCTGGCCTAAGGAAAAGCGGCGAGAAGTCATTCTTTCAAAACGAAACAAATTTTTTTGAAAATAACTGTTTCTATTAGTTGAAAAAATTCCTCACATGAATAAAAAAAAAACGTTTTCTCAGTCAGTGGCTCCATCACTGTACCAATCGACATCAAAGTTGACATTTCAGTTGAAATTGTTTTGAAAATATTTATAAAATGTATTGTTGCTAGAAATTTTGCAAAGAGTTTGTTTAAGTAGGTATCTTAATCTTAATCTTAACATAGTATAAAATAAAGTCGCTTTCTCTGTCCCTATGTCCCTATGTACGCTTAGATTTTTAAAACAACGCAACGGATTTTGATGCGGTTTTTTTTTAATGAATAGAGTGATTCAAGAGGAAGGTTTATATGTATAATACATGCATATTATAGCAGAGAAAAGCCAAGAAATTTAAAGTTTTGTAATGCGATGTCATAACAAACATATTATTTTACTAAAAAAAATTATTTACTTTTACTTTTACTTCAATTTTATAATTTTCAAAATCGGTTTGAAACTCGCACGAATAGTAAACTATTTTTTAAAGCATCGTAGTTTATGTTGAAAAGAATAGGTATCTTTTGTTTTTGTTTCTGAATGATAGGTATTCAGATATTTTTTACTGCGGCACATACTAATAATATGGCAATTCGTGCATAGGTAATCATTCATATAGAACTGAGAAAATTTTGTAAAGAAATTATAAAGTCATGTCTGGAAAACGTCGTCGTTCGAACATAGGTCATAGTACAGTGAATGCCAAAAGAGTACGTTCAGCAAGAGATGAAGAATCGTCATCGGAACGTTAGGCTCGCCTTAGTCAGGCTCGATAGATATAGAGCTGACAGAGAGAGAGAATCTTCAGTAGAGCGTGAGATTCGCCGCAGCTGGGATCAAGGTAGGCATATGGTTCAGAGGGACAGATCATTAGCACGAGTTATTAATTCATGGGTAAATAAAGAAAATTCTGCCATGAATTACGATCCTTCGATTTCTAACAAGGACGTTCGTATAGTATCAATAGGTACTATGTCAGTAGTGTGTGAACATTGCTTGGCATTGAAATTCAAGGACGAATCGAAAGGCATGTGTTGCTTACAAGGAAAAGTAAAATTGGAAGAAATTCTCCCACCACCTGAACCACTTCATTCTCTTCCTACGGGTGATCATCCAAAATCCAAATAATTAATTCGCAATATACGCCGCGCCGTTATAATAACGCATTTCAAATGGCCTTTTTTAAGAATAAGCAAGTCGTTGAGCGTGGGTTCATATTCATACCTACATTTAAAATTCAAGGGCAAGTGTACCACTTAGCTGGGAGCTTGCTACCACTTCGACCCGATAATCCCAAATTTCTGCAAATATATTGTTCAAGTGTTGCACAGCCAATTGATAGAGATTTGATTAGATCTCTCCAAGATATGTTACACTCTCATAATTGCTACATACAGTTTTTCAAAACTGCAATTGAGAGTGTTCCAACAGATACTCCTGACTTTAATGTCGTAATCCATGCGAATAAAGTTCCTGTTGGAGAACACAAACGACGATACAATGCGCCTTCCACGAGTGAAGTAGCAGTGGTGATAGCAGGACAGCAATTTGGCAAAAGAAATATTGTATAGCATAGTCGTGATGATAATTTGAAAAAAATTTCAGAGTTACACAGATCTTATGACAGCTTACAATATCCTTTGATGCTATGTCGTGGAGAAAATGTTTATGCCATTAATATTTCTCAAGTTGACCCAATCGGTGGTAAACCTCTGCGTAAAACAGTGTCATGTATGAACTACTATTGCTACCGTATAATCACAAGACATAACAATTTCAACACTTTGCTTAGATGTGGAATGTTAACAAACCAATACATGGTAGATCAATATGCGAAAATTGAATCTGACAGATTGGCCTACATCCGTAATAATCAAACTAAATTGAGAGCCGAAAGTTACGTTCATCTTCAGGATTCTTTACAGGCGAATGAACACCGCAACAGCATTGGGCAGTTGGTTATACTATCTTCAGGGTCAAACCTTTAACGTTGCAGGCTTAGATTTGAGCGTTGACTGTTTTTCACATGGCCAACTCCCAACTGTATGTCGCTCTATCAAGAGTAACTTCCAGAGAAAATATGTTTTTATTGTCTAATGACAAGAAAGCTGTGAACGTTGTATATACCTAAAGACATTCTGTAATATGTTAATTGTTGTAAAAGTAAAATAAATAGTTAAAAATGTAAAAAGTAAATTAGTAAGAATGTAGTGTATTTAGTATCAGACTTGTACCCGTGTGAAGCCGGGGCGGGTCGCTAGTATTCATTATAACATTACATTATAACTATGTAAAATATTGGCTGAAAAATAAAAAAAAAGTAAGCGTTTTATGATAAGAATACTAAAAAATTTGTAAAATAGCGGTACTTTTTGATTAGGGAAACATTCCAATTAAATTTAATTTGTATATCATAGTTGAATATATTATTTATCGAAAACAAAAGTAATGCGGAATGTATCCCTGAAATATTTTTTTTTTTATTTTTTTGTGCTAAAAGTGTGTAAAACATTAAACCATTTTCGTAATGCTTATACCCTATTGATTATGTCACTCGAAAAAGGGTGAGTTTTATTGCAGGAATCAATCACTGGCTTAGTTATGAAGAAAAACACTCGGAGTGCTATTAAATTAGATGGTGCTAATCACAGATATGGGTACTGAACCATCCTCATTAGTTTTTTCCATATATCTCGCAAACGAAGCAAAATTTTGTTGCACTTCCAAGGGTGTGTTTTTTGTAGATAGCAAATTTTCCCATCGAAATGCATCTTTTGAATAATGATAAAAAAAGAATTTCCATACAAAACGATAAATTGCCCGACAAAATAAAAGTCAACATTTCCAAATTTTTTAGTGTTTTTAGTTTTTTCAATGGCATTTCTTTCTGGACGCAGATCGGTACAGGCATTTCTATATAAAAAAGAAAACTACACTCAGAAAAAAAACGAGCTAAATTCAAGTAAATCGGTGTCAAAACAAGCCTATTCGTTGACGAAAGTCTGTCAACCTCGAAAATTCTTAATCCGTGCCCAAAATTCTTGTTTTAAGCCTATAATTCTGATTTCAAGAATGTTTTCATCTTAATATAAGATTATTTAAGCTAAATAATAAGAGTATAGGAGCTTAATGTCAGACTATTACAACCTAAAATTAAGATCACTTATTCTTAAATATACCAGGGATAAGAACAAAGCATACTTGAATCAAGTGTTTTATATTAATACATTAAGCATTAACAAACTTGAAACAAGAACAAAAATTGGTTTGCCTTAGCTGCTTTCGGATCGTTTCTAGCTCATTTAACTTTGAATTTAGACTGAAATTAAGCATTAACGAACTTGAAATAAGAACAAAAACCCTTTTATTTAAGTATCCTTCATATAGCTTCTAGCTTATGAAATAATGATCTAAGATTTGAAACTCTTACCTTCAGAATCAATCCACTCGTCCGCACCCCTTAACCCCAACCCTCGTCCCCACCCCCTCGTCCCCACTCCTCGTCCCCACCCCTCGTCCCTACCCCTTGTCTCCACCCCTCGTCCCCACCCCCTCGTCCACAGCCCTCTCCTCCAAAATGAAATTGAAAGCACTTATAATTTCAATGTGTTTATATTTTTATTAACTTTTATTTTACAAAAAATATTTAAGTATACTTAATTCTAAAATAGATACAGAAATTGTTTATGGATTTGCAAAAGCTTGTCTTCATCGATGCTGCCGGTGCCTATGACGGTGAAAGCAGCGTAGTTGGTAATCGTTGCTATGATTGTGGTAAACGCGTCGCGTCGGTTTCGGCTGAATAGGCAATTGTTTGTTACATCGTTCACTTTGTCACTCACTAGATCAAAGTTTCCGTCAATGTTCTCAAAAACATATAGGTACAATATACATTACTAGATTTTACACTGTTTTCAATGTCATTTTCGTCCGAAGTAAAGTTTTCCATAGTAATCACTAATCACTCAATAAGAATATCACGTCCGAACAGTAATAAAGCACGCTTCAAAATGAAACGAAACTAAATCAAGATATTGACGAACTTAATTTAAGAACGAATATCTTATTATAACTTCAAACAAATCTTATGTTAAGAATGTCATACTAAAATCAAGTTTTATGTTCCTATTTTCGGAATAAATACTTGTTTCTAGAATAAAATTCTTGAATTATGAATAAAACGTGTCGTTTTTAAGATACCAAAACTAAGAATACAAAAAATTAGAACTAAGCTTGCTCGTACTTGATTTTAGCCTGCCTTTTTTCTCTGAGTGTACAATCTACGTTTGAAATAAGAAATAATACGCCCAAAATAAGGATTTCAAAATGAGTATAGAATATTTTGGTCGAAAAATATCGAAGCAGGACACATTAACGAATAAAATTAACTGAATTTTAATATCTTCAGATCCATTTATAACCAATCAGAGATGAAGAAATCCTTAAAAAAATCCTTTTGATTCTGAAGCAATCAAAAAGTTTTTAAAGTCTGGTTTCATTATCCAACCACAGACTGAAATGATTGATTATTTTTCGAACTCAGAATTCATAATTACGCAAATAATTTGTTAACAATATTAAGAAAAAGTAAACGATTGATCTTTTTAATTCTAATTCTAATTGCAAAGTATTTTTGTTTGTTTTAGTTTTTTAGTCTTCAAAACCTATTGGGACTGATCAAATTGAAATTCGCTCTCTCTGCAGAGCTGATTTGCAGCTCTATTAACAACATAATGGAAACGGCTGTTTTGACAGCCCAAATAATTTGTGTTGGAGATATTATAGATCCGTGTTTCCTTTGAGCTTTTTTAAAAATAAATAATTTATCAAATGTTGAAAAGCAATGCACGCAGTAGCATAAGAAAATGTTTTAAATAGGATAAAAAACTAATATGGGTGCTTTATTACTGCTACTTTGCTTTCATTTTCGTTTTAAAATTGTTAGCAAATCACTACTTCTAGTATGAACCTATATGAAGCACTTCGACAAACCACGTGTCGCTATGGATGAGTCCCAATGCGCATTATGCATTCAATGTCTCTTCAATCCCCAATACATATGCGTAAAGAGCTTTCTAGATATGATCAATCCACTAAAAACAAATTTTTGGAAATTGTGTTAAAAATAAGAAAAACACTGAAATCATACATACATAATTGATTTTTTTACTTTCTATTATTTTAAATTTCTCACAACACAAAAAATACCAAACAACTTCAATAAGAATTTTATAACGGCATTATCTCAAAAACATGAAGTAGTACAATTGTTTTTACTTCGGATTTGAACTCAGCATACCAAAATCCTTTCAAAAAGTATATTTGATCATAGTCAACATAAAAGTTTATAATTATAGCCGTTAAATGGCACTTTCTGCCCCACTGTGAGACGGTCCCCCATCTAACCACTAACAGCGCTAAACTCGACTTAGGTAATTGGTAATTGTGGTGGAACCGATGCTTTCGAGCGTTGTCAAGGCCAGTCAAGGTTCAAGTTCAAGGCCGGTCAAGGCCGTTGTCATTGTGAAAATAGATAGATAGACATATGTACCTATATTTTATTTCGCAATGATATTTTAAAAAAAATCTGTGACCGCACATTTTACAATTCAGAGATGTGATATTATTTATCTTACAACTGAAACATTATCTTTTAGAGTAAATATAATTATTATAGGTAGTATGATATAAAGAAGCTATCGAAGGAAAATACGAAAAAAATCCTTCATACAAAAGTAAAAAAAAAAATGGTAAAAACGTTAGAGGTTAACAACAATCAAGGGAATATTTGAATAACAAATAAGTAAAATGTTTGTTTGGCTTAACAAATAATTAAACGCTAAATAATAGCGAGCATAGTGTTTGAAAATTTAGGACCTGACATTACACAAATCGAGTAACAATGACCATAAAAAATATTAACTGAAATAAATAAAAAAAAAAAAACAAAAAAGTAAATTAATTTGAAATAAATACATTTATATAATTAAATAACATAGTAAATAAACAACTACATAAATAAGTTAATAAATAAATAAATAAATAAATAAATAAATAGATAAACAATTAAATAAATAAACAAGATGTGAACAAGTGAAAAATAAATAAATAAATAAATAAATAAATAAATAAATAAATGAAAAAAATAAAATAACAATTAGTGAATAAATTGATAAATATTAAATAGAGCAACGTAGTAAGCAAAATACAAAAAAAGAAAAATACATAAGACAAAAAACAATAAGTCCGAGTAATCGCAAGGAATGTTATAAATTTCTTATCAAAGATTATGTACTATGCTTCCTAATGAGAGGGTTCATAGAAATCGCACAGCTGCAATTAAATTATTTGAAAGTTTCTTCAAAAACAGATTCAATATTCGCTTTTCTGTGGAGATCTATATTTGAAGTATGCCAAGGTAAATTAAGTATCATTTTCAGAACTTTGATTTGTGATACTTGCAGCTTTTTTATATGGCACATAGCTGCTTTCCCCCATATTGGGCAGCCATTATAACAATATTGATTGAAAAATAACTTTATGAATAATTATCTTATTTTCATTTATGAGGGAAGATTTGCGGTTGATGAAGGGGTAAAGAATTTTAATAGCAATACTCATTTTCTTTAGCGTGTTTTGAGTATTGTGATTAAACGTTAGTTTTGTGTCGAGGTGGACTCTGAGATACTTTACAGATTGACACCACTCTATTGCGATACCATTTATTTGCAACTGAATGTTGGGAAGAAAGTAAACTCTTTTTTTCTTGTATAAAAGATGGCTTGCATTTTTCCAACGCTCAGTTTAATTCTCCACCTATTATAATAATTTTTAATCGAATATTTTAGATTCGTCTCAATATTGAGAGCGGAATCATGCGACGTAAGCACTGTTGTGTAATGAGCAAAAATTCCTGCTTGACATTGCGGTAGATTAGGAAAATCAGAAGTAAAGATGTAATATAAGGCCGGACCAAGAACAGAGCCTTGTGGAACGCCATAATCGAAATAAAACATTTTTGACTGATTAACATGAGCTTGAAAACATCTACAGTCGTATTTCTAATCCCATTCCAAAGTATGTCTAACTTTGGACAGCTCTTGGAACAGTGTCCAACTCCAAATCGTATTTATAAAGACTTTCATCGCTGTCTAAGGAATGTCTAACTTTAGACACCGAAATTGGTTGTCTAAACTATGGCTATAGTCGCATTTGATTCAGCAAAAAACAGTTTCGTTGAATATATTATAAAACACTGTTGAGAGTGATAAAATCGAAAAAAATAAGTAGTGCAAAAACACTACTTTCAACAATTTCATTTATAAATTGCACAAATTTCATCATTTTATGAGATTTGGAAAAGCTGTCAAATCTGCTGTTTTTTTTTGTCTAGTTCAAGTCCTACAGCACATTCTTTCAGAGCCTTGTCGTTGTTGTACTCGTATATAAAACCACAAAAAATGGTACTGTACGGATACGTCATGAACGCCACCATTTAGTTTTTCATTCAAAGTTGACAGTTTGTGGGGTTGTTTAGACAACAGTTGGAATGCATTTATAAATATGAAATTGGCTAAGGCTTGTCCAACTCTTTAGACACCGTCTAGCTGGACAGTTGTCTAAGGATGTTCTAAGCAAATTTTATAAATACGACTGCTAGTGGATAAGAAACTCTTCACGATTTTACACAAATACAAAGGAAATTGAAATCTTATCATTTTAAATATTATTCCATCATGCCAAACCGAATCAAATGTTTTTTAAATATATCTATCAATATCATTCCCGTATCCCGTTGACTGCCCTCTTAAACGATGTTCTAAAACATAGTTGCAGATTTTTTTAACCTGATGTGCTGTGATGGCGTCGAAAGCCGAATTATATATCGGAGAAAATTCTTTTTTCCAAAACAGTTTTTAAAATTTGTTCTTTTAAAATTTTTTCATAAATTTTACTTATGTTGCTAAGCAAACTTATCGGTCTGTAACTGTCAGCTTTGTCTCGAGGTTTTCCAGCCTTAAGCACAGGAACAACCATTGCCTAAGGAAAATATTGACATTTTAGACATGCGTTAATTAGAAATGTTTTGTTATTCTATTCCAATTTACGGTAAATTTTTTAAGTATATATTTTTTTATTTTGTCTAGACATGCGTTAATTAGAAATGTTTTGGTACTTTATATTCCAATTTACGGTAAATTTTTTAAACATATATTTTTTATTTTGTCTAGACCTTCTGTTTTTCGGGATTTAAGCCTTTTGGCTACAATTTTTATATCCTCCTCTGCTACAAACATTTGATGAGGAGTTGATTAATATAAAATGTCAAATATCTGTATTTCATCACTTACAAGCTCATTTGTTTTAAACTCGCACAAATGTTGAGCATCCATGTGATTTTTAGTAAAGTTTTCACCAAGCAAATACGCTTTCTCTATGCATCTGTGAATAAAGTACTTGATGAATACTTCAGAAATGGTATTTTTCGATTCTTGTGTCTTACTAGTTTCACGATATTCCAGAAGGGCATAGCGTTTTTATCAAGAATTTTCAATTTTTTGTTCCACTCTTGGTTTCGATTGATGTTCAATTCAATTCAATTCAATTCAATTCAATGGTACAAAAAATATAACAAACAAAAAGATAAATAAAGCATGGCTGTTAAGCCGTCTGCCGTTTTCTCAAAGTCTTACTTTCTGAGATTACAAAGCTTAAATAACACATTAAATATAATTAGCAAATTAGGTTTATTTCAGCATTCTAAAACAAAAAAGTTAAAATAATTATAAAAAGAAAAAAAAAAACTAACACAAAAATCAATCAAATGAAAATTAATAGATACAAGATAATTTTGAGCTTTATATGTATGAATAAGCAAAAAACGTGCAAAATCTTCAATAAATAGGGCTTTTAGTTTAGCTAAAACAAAACATGAGAAAAAGTATTGGGTTATTTTAAGATCGGAAAATTAAATAAGATGTGTATTAATCATGACAGATTCAAATATGTGTTTCTATAAGAGTTCGCGTGAGAGACGTATCGTACTAGCAACTTCCATCCACACTGTCCATTCAGAACATTGACGAATTCATCATATGTAAGATAACTTTTATCAAAATAAAGTCTGCGAATTTCTTGCAGAATAGGACACACCGCTAGGAAATTAAAAATATCCTCGTTCTGATTTAAATTACATAAGCTACAGATAGAGTTGATATCTCTTCGATATGGTCTGAAATTCAATTCAAAAATTTCTGTTCTTATTTTAAATATAAGGCCTATATCGTAAGTAGAAAGCTACTTTCTAAAGTAATTGTTTTCACCTAGGTAAAGATTAAGAGTTTTATAAATAGCCCTTGATGTAGACTCCCTAGCCCTGTCAATATGCATTAGATAACTACGTTCATCAACTTTCGCAATGCAATTGTAGAAAATATTTTGCCATTCTGCTACATTGTTTAAATTTAAATTTAAAGAGGTACCATGTTCAAGAGCGAGTTCTTGCCAGTTCTTAAAAGGAGAATACCCACACCGGAGAGAAACAATCATCATTCTTTTGTGTAAGTTGTTATCGGGTCTCTTTATAACTTTCGTTAAATAATCTGCACTAGCCTTCAAGTTTCGAATGAATATTTGCGGTAAACCGGACTCAACATAAATAGCAAAGTTAGGAGTATTTGGCGGTAATTTGAATATTCTTTTGAAGAAATATATTTGAATTTTTTCGATATCATCCGACCTTAGGTAACCATAGATTTCATTGCCATAGCAGAAACAACTGTTCACTGTAGCATTGTAAACTTTAAATTTTGACGCTTCGTCTACAAATGACTTCGAAAAAAATTGTGACCACATTGAATTAATTGCTGACTTGGCTAAAGATTGTCTTTCTCTTATATGAGCACTGAAATTCAAGTTATTTGAAATGACGAAACCAAGATATTTAAGCTTTTTTACGACTTCGATACTAGTACCATCTAATGTCCAGGTCCTTATGTTTCTTTCAGAACGAGCATGGTTCTTAAATATCATTATTTTTGATTTTGTTGAGTTTATTTTTAGCTCCCAAAAATCGCAAAATACTTTAAGTTTGTTTATTTGGAGTTGAAGAGTCGCTGGGTTGTCAGCAAACATGACGAGGTCATCAGCATATAGCAAAAGTTTTACAGATATATCACCGAAAGAGATTCCGCCCGGTAAATGGTTCTCAATGTCGTTTATGTACAAGGCAAACATTAATGGACTTAAAACACAACCCTGTGGGACGCCAGTCACTGAGCTAAATATATTTGACTCATTCTTTCCATTACATACCACTGCACACATGTACAATAATAGCTGTTCGTAGACCCTAATAAACTTAGTTGAGACCCCAATTAGTGATAATTTATATAGCAATGATCTTCTGTTTATAGTGTCAAAAGCCGCCTTCGATTGATATATTTATATTTGATCAGTAATGATTTTATTCAAATAGGAAACCATAGCTTGAGAGAAGGGTTGACGATATTTTTGCCAATTTTTCTGTGAATGTTTCTTAATTTAATAAGTTCTAGTACGTGGATTGGAAGTTTCTTACATTGGTCTATTTTTTGCCGCTTAGGAACACTTTCACTAGCAGAAGAAAAAATAGCTTGCGTAAATTTCTGAACAATAGAGTCAACATCCTCACTGCAAGAAATACTTCCAAGATCAGTGAAACCATTTACCAGGTTAATTTTTATGTTAGATTTGAAGGATTAGATAGATTACAAAAAACAGGATTGTGATCAGAACTGAGAGCACTAAACGACACAGGTTCAGTTATGATATAAGGAACATTAGACACAAAAAGGCCAAGTACTGAAGGACAACCACGGGAACTTGCAAGAAAATAAGTTGGACAAGGAGGATAAAAGATATTAATTGGTAATGTCAATGGGAGGTCGGCTAAAATATTACCCCAAGCATTTGCTCTAGCACAACCCCAGTCTTTATGCTTACAGTTAAAATCACCACCTAGTAGAAATTCACCATTCATTGTAAATATCTTCTTGAGATCTTGCATAAACCATTTTCTTTTTAGATCTGATGAAGATCAGATCCACCAGGAAAATAAATGGTATAAAATTTTATAACCTTGTGGTTCTTTAATTTGATCTGTATTCCTATATTGTCAACAATTTGTGTTGAAATGACAGGTAAAAGCGAATGTTGAATCGACTTTCTTATAAGAATAGCGACTCCACTCCACCACCTAGTTGGTCTATTCTATCCACTCGATAGCATTTAAAGTCAGCTGACGGGAGTATAATATCAATAAAAATTTTTGTTCAAACTTTAACCTTGAATAACTTTTGAAGGAGTGAATTTGTTGAAAAATCATAAGAAACCTTTTTTGTAGAACAACAAATTTTCTATAAGAATATGTATCGCTCATCTCGGCACTTTGCTTCTAGACCGAAATATAAAATTCCAAAAATTATATGTTTTTTTTCCCATACAATTTGTGTGGGAAATGGAAATCTGCGATGAGCGACCTCTAAATATTAATTTTTCGAGCTCAAATCTTAACAGGCTTGTTTTCACACCTACTCGAAGGTAAAAATCGATGTGCATCGAGAAAAAGAAAAAAGTCACTTTTTTTGAACCGGTCTAATATTTAGCCTAGTTTCAGTTACTTAAAACATCATCTTTGTAGCTATTCAAAAAATTTAAAAATTCAATAAACTTATTACGTATATGCCTTTAGCATTCCAAGTTATTATATTTTTATTTGTGTGTCGTCATTTTATTTATTGATAAAAAGAGTATAAGAATTTAGTGGCTAAGTGTTCGATTACATTAAATTACTCTAGTTTTGTTTTACAAACAGCTAAATTTGAAATCATTTCCATGCATAAGGCATTTAATTCTTCCATCGTAAGAAGATTAGCATTGTTGCTGGATACATGATTGACGTTGTTTATGTTGGATGTGGAAGCTCCGAATTGTGTAGGTAAATAGTTGGACAGAATTTGTTCTGAACGACAAATATTTGATAATGTGAACCCTCAAAGTAAGTAGAAGTAGGTGCTGCTTTTCTGACCATGTGAATGGTTTTCAAATATTTTTTATAATTTTGTGTTCGAATTAGGTCTGACGACAGATGAGTCGTACCCCCAATACCCATCGGACCAAGTCTGTCCAACTTTGAACAATTTACAATTGCACTTTAAGTTCCGCAGAACTTTTAAATACGTTTACTTACTCATTGATTAGAACAGAATGTACTTGGTATCATTTTTCGACTGTGACTAGGGGTTAAGTAGATAATTAAAACATAAAAATACTCGCTATAAGCTTGTTCTAGTACTTAAAAATCATTTGCTTCGAGTGTAGAGTTGTCATTCAGAGGATTTGTTATTTGTTGTTCAAAGGCAATTTAAATGTATTGAATGTGTTAATAAGGTATGTTAAGACGAACGAAAAGAACTAAGGTTAAGAGCTGTAGATGGATATGTGGTCAAAAGTTAGTAAACAATGCCATCGGTTTGATCGTACCCTGTGTTCAGCCGAAAAACCGAACAGAATCTAGCTTCACTATGTAATAAAAGTTCTCCATGAAATAATAAAAATAAATAGGGTGGCGCAACAGACAGGAAGTCTTAGGGCCTAGCACATTTCTCACTTCCATGCTTTGTGAGGGAATGAAGGGGACCTACAATTTTCTGAGCTTTTCATGGCAATGAATTTAATAACGGAGCACGGAGGGCTTGCCAATTCCTCGCGAAAGGCGATACTTACTTACTTAAGTGGGCATTACAGTTCGGGGTGAACCTGGGCCTCAACCAACATCCTTCTGTAACAACTTCGAATTAATGCGAGCTCTCTCCAGCTTCGCACTTTAAGTCTGTTGAGGTCTATATCTACTTGATTGCGCCACCTAAGACGAGGTCTTCCCCTTCCGCGATTTCTCTGCAATGTGCTTTCGAAAACCCGTCGATCCGGAGCGTTTGGGTCCATCCGCTCTACATGACCCAGCCGTCGCGTCGTAGTCTCGCGATGCGTACTCTGCTTCTAGCTATGCCCATGTCGCGGTACAGCTCGTTGTTGTATCTTCTTCTCCACACATTGTTTTCGCATACGGGACCAAAGATCATTCGAAGAATTTTTCTTTCGAAACGACCAAGGGTTTCCTCATCCGATTTCGTTAAGGTCCATGCTTCCGCGCCGTACAGCAGGACTGGGATGATCAAGGTCTTATACAGGGTTACCTTGGATTTTCTGGAGAGGATTTTGCTTCTCAATTGCCTTCTTAACCCAAAGAAGCAACGGTTGGCAAGAGTTATTCTCCGATTGCTCTCCGCACTGATGTTGTTTTCCGTGATGTCTATAGCGGATCCTAGGTAGACGAAGTCCTGTACCACCTCGAAGTTATGTCTGTCTATTGAGACATTTTGTCCAATTCGTCGATGTTCCGTGTCCTTGTTTGATGACAACATATACTTCGCTTTGCCCTCATTAATCATCAAACCCATTTTTGCCGCTTCTGTTTCATGCGAGTATTGAAAGCACCTATGACATCACACTTATTTCTTCCCATTACGTCAATATCGTCTGCATAGGCGAGTAATTGTACAGACTTTTGAAAGATTGTTCCTCTGGGGTTGACGTTTGAGTTCCTTACAATCTGTTAAAGTATGATGTTGAAGAAATCGCATGACAGTTTGTCGCCTTGTCTAAAGCCTTTTTCGACATGAAATGTTTCGGTGAGTTCTCTACCGACCTTGACGGAGCATCGTGATTTCTCCAAAATCATCCTGCATAGTCGTACGAGTTTTGCAGGGATGCTGAAACTAGACATGGCTCTGTACAGCTCGTCTCTGTTAATACTGTCATACGCTGCCTTGAAATCGATAAAGAGATGGTGAATATCGATATTATATTCTGGGTTTTTTTCCAAGATCTGCCGTAATGTGAAAATTTGGTCTATTGTGGACTTTTCTGGTCTAAAACCACATTGATAAGGACCTTATCAAGTTGCTGACGTGGGGTTTCAGACGTTCACATATTACAGCATACAAGATCTTATAAGCGACGTTAAGGAGGACGTATAGGATCGGGCATACGATACTGAGGTTCCATTCATCGGGCATGCTTTCTTCCGACCTTATCATGCAGATCGGCTGGTGCATGCTCCTTTCCAACTGGTCTCCAGCTGCCTTGAAAGGTTCGTCATCAAGGCCATCTGCACCTGCAGTCTTATTTGATTTAAGTTTGCATATGGCAAGCTTAACTTCTTCTATGTCGGGAGGACGGCATCCTTGATCATCGTAAAAGCTAAATGGGGCAATCTGCCCGACAGCGGAATTTAGTGTCCTCATCGCCGTTAAGCAGTCTGCAGAAGTGATCTTTCCAGATCCTCAGTAGCGACTGTGACTCTACAACTATATGTTTTCCTGCTGGTTTTTACAGGCTTGAGTTCGGGACTTGCCTGGCAGGATCTTTTTACCTTTTGGTAAAACTTCCGAATATCGTTTCTGTCATGGGTCATGGCATCTCTCAATTTCCTGAATTATAAGTATAGGCTCAAAAATGGCAAAAAATAATTTTTTTCGATTTTGAATGCTTTTATTTGAGCAATTATGAGGCCAGATTTGCTGTAATTCAGAGCATTAAAAAACTTTGGGAAGAATATAGCTTGCCCTTTGTGTCATTAAAAATTGTAAAAATTTTTGTAAAGAAAACCCAATTGGGTTATCCCCAAGTAACATTTAACATATTTTTTTCTCATATTCTTAAAGTAAAGAAGAATATAAAAGCTGTGCAACAGATTTCCAAAATTCTTTCAAAAACAGATTGCTTCGATATTCCTCAGTAACATAGAATTCATTTCATCTAAATATTGCAGAGTTGATGCTATGCTCCATAGATCACCGTAGGATCCGATCTTCGCCGGGCGGGTCAGCTAGTCGCTTATATTTATGCAAAGGATATTCCAGTACATGATACTGATATTGATATTGGTGGCAGATAAGAAGTATGTATACCTCTGGTCACTGTGAAAAAACTCTAACCTTCCTGAAGTTAGTTCTGACTGCTGAGGCCCGTTTGAACATATGGCATCCAACTATAGGGCTGTATAAAGAAAACAAATGCCTGAACTCATCCAAAAGTCCCAAAGTAATGTCGTTCTTGCAGTAATAAACGCTCCATCCTCCTTGGTACATAAGAAATAGCTATCTACATTGCGACCTTCAAACATAAATGCTCACAGAAGAGGTTTAAAAGCTCACACAATCATAGACTGCAAAGTCATTCCAACTTCGATGTGGGGACTGTCTTAAATGTAAGAGACAATGTTCGGAGGTTAAAAGCATGGGAAAGTATTCATTATAACGATGTATACATATAAACTTCTCTTAAAGCAAATTATAAATTTAGAAAGAAAAATTTATTTGTCGAAACTCAAATAGCTGATTCAAAGGTCGATTTATTGCGATAAGAATCCCACACTACTCGGTAGGACCGGTTATTGCTGAGTGTCTTCGAAGATTTCTATCAGATAGTAAAAAAAAAAGACAAAAAATGAGTCCTGTCATAAAAGAGTGTTTGCATCGAATAAGATGATTGAATATTTGATTGATTGAATGATTAATTCCTGCTTCACTAACGTTTTTAAAATGTGTTGTTTGTGGTGATGCACAAGCATCCGCTCCAGTATCTCCAAGCCACAAATATAATATTTTTTGTCTTTGACAATTATCTTTGACAAAAAGGTGAAAATTATTAAGGCGAGTGACTTCCGCTGCAAGAGACTTCCCTAAGCTAGTTTAACGAAGCATTAAAGAACACTGTGCTCCACAATCTCCTGCAACACGTCGGCTCCGTATTTGCGATTATACGAACTGCTTTTCTCACTGTCGTCATTTAAAAAGGAGTCGTTTTCTGTTGCTACTCGTACTCTGATGAGATACGTGCGGGAGCCAGGTCGACTATACCAATAAGTTAAGTAGCAAACTGCGGTTCTGTTCAATTCAATTTTACCGGCTGTTTCTATTAAAATCCATAGATCCTTGGCACTTACAAAAATAGTATATTTTCATATTTTTAAAAAGTGGCCCTACGAAGCTCGAGGATTGTCGGGGCCTAACGCATTTCAAGGCCCCCCTCACTATTTATGCCACTACGGACTACGGACTTCATCAAAATGAAAGTTTTTTTACATTATTCGGTTTTTACAGCATTCTGTGAAACTAAAACCCGGTTTACAGTACTTGTTATTTACAATTACGTACAAATTTGTGGTTGTAACTTTCATTTTGGTGAAATAGGCCACTGGTTGTCTTATATCCAGAACAGGGGATATAACCGTGAATTCCACTCCTGTTAATTCAGCCTCTGTTACTTTTTATTTTTTTTAATTCCGCACACATCAAGGAATTCTAAATACCCTCACAATATGATACCTATATTTGTGGGCCTTAGGAAAATTAGAGAGAATTAAGGGTAATGAAAACAGACACTAAATTTTTGTAGATCATAATGTGGCGGAAAAAACAGAGACATGTAAAGCATTCCACTTTTGGGTTGAGCAGCTTAAATATGAATCTCCATACTTGGACGTACGCCCGAAGCTGATCTCATAGAACTCGTAAGACTGATTAGCATTCTTGACGGTGAGGCGGTTATTGGGGGAAACAATGAAACTGGCTGTATCACCAGAGCAACGTTTGTAAAAAATACGTAAAACAAAATGAAACAGAGTATAGAGGCGCTTGACTTAACCTGGTATAGTTATACTTTAGTTTTGGGCGAATGTAAAATTTTATAAGTTGTAGCCAGATTAGATGCGTTAGTAGATTTCCTCCATTGTTATGAAGAAACCTAAATACTTGGAAGCATTTTTTGCTACTTTAAATATGTGCTCATTTCAGCGAAGGTCGTCGTTTACACATACCTATATCAAGTACTGGCAGCTTTTCGGTTTCATTCAGACAGGTACATATGTACCAATTATGGACAATAACAGTGGGGCATTTTTTGCAAGCGACAAAAAAGAGCATTGATTTGTTGAAGCAATTCAATGCTGGTTTTTATTATCTCAACTCACTTGTCTTACTAATGCCCTGTACAAATCCCCAGTACTCTATTTTAGTTTTATTGGTAGTGTGGCGATTTTAGATTCTTCTTTCGTCTCATCCATTAAAATGTTTATGTTTACTGCTCGTACACGAAGGGTCCACGTCCAGGTCACCACTTTAGAGGTTCCTTGAAACTAAACTCAGAACTCCTCTAATAACAAAAAAAATTATTTTTTAAGATTAATTTGAGATTAATGAACGCAGAAGATCATTGCCTCGGTTTCATCACACACGCAAGATTGCTGTGTGTGATGAAACCGAGGCAATGATGAGAAGTTACGAAAAGCATGTTGCTGATGAGAGATGAAACAAATTATATTGATGCATTTAAAAAATGTTGCTTTTTTAGGAACTCGTCAGCCCGTTACATACTCTTACTTTTATTTAAATGAAAAAATGGATAGAAGAAAATTTTTTAAAATTATTTTTATTCTCATATTTTTTTATTTTTTTATATAAGAAATTTGAATTAATTGAAATTTTTTATTCCAACCGAATTGCATTCCTCACATGCTCGCGTATTTATAATTACGGTGTGATTGAATAAGTGATTTTTTATTCGTTTTTGCGAGGTCGATGGTAGGCATATGATCTTCATGTATATCCAGGATTGCTTCTTCAATTCTACAAAGCATTTCGTATTCATTTGAAAAGAAGAGCTATATGGCATAACATTAAAGATAATTTTTGTTATATAAGGCCTCAGACATGTCAAACACGTCCCTATGCATACTCATTGTAGGCTGAAGGTATAACGTTTGGCTCGTTGCACGTATGGTTTGCTTGAAAACATATAGGTGTATCCTTGCTAAGAATAAAGCAGTGCATTTAATTACATAGAAGGACAACATAAATATTCATTAAACCTTTCATTATACAAAATTAAACATTATTAAAAATTATTCCATTTTCATATTTCAAAGAATCGCATAAAATTCTCTCTTCATTTTGAGAGTTGGGCTGATATGTCTGTCGTAAGAGTACACTTGTATTTGATGTCAACGCTAAAACCCATCAAAATAGAATAAATTTTTAGAATGCCTTTCAAAGTACTTAAAAGTTATACAGAAACCACATTAGAAAAAGAGAACATTTGTAGAAGGAACGCCTTTCAAAAACAACACACACTTTTCTTACAACATTCACATCCTCCAACTCATAGAGGAAATCTATCTGAATTAAGTCTACGCAAATGACTTCACAAACCGAAGAAGACGTATTACCTACAATCAGGCCAAACAATTTATCACATGTTTTTATCGATCTTTTAGGTGTTATAAAGAAAGATCACATTTATGGTGACGCATGATGAACGGAATTTTCAAATTCTTTCTGATGTCTACCTATTATTTAATGTATTGCATTTCCAAAACCTTTTATGAAAAATTCTTAAATAAACTATGTCGGTTATCTGGAAGCTAACAAAAAAAATTAATGGAAACGAAAACGCAATTAAAACTAATCTCCCTCTAGAACGTTTAAAACTGTATTTTGAAAACATTTCAAAAGTTAACAAAAACGCATGCCAAATCTCGTACGCAGCACCAATGAATTTTGTTTCAGAATTGGACCGAGAATTCTCAACTGAAGAAATTAATAATGCCCTTTCGAACAGGGGCGGCAGAACACTATTTTTTTAGGTGGGGAGCATGGTAGAATAAAATAAGGTATGGTAGGTAGTTATATTTTAGTTTTATTAAAGAACATATAATATTTTTATTTTTCAACAAAAGAGTAACTTTTGAAATATATTATTTTTAGTATTATCAGTATTCAATACAAACTTATGAAAGTTTTCCGTGGCTAACAGGATGTATGAAAACAAATAGATTATATTGTTGGCCTCGCCTTTTATTTGGCAATGAAAAAAGATTATGGAATAGGGGTGGATTTAATGACATGAACAATTTTCGGAAAGCCGCCAAAAGGCTTGAAAAGGAGTGCGGGTCTCATTTGAGTCTCCAATTTTTAGTTTTATTTTGAGTGCTTCCGCAAACGAAAATGTCACGCCTCGTGCCTGGTATACATATATATGAATATTCAGTGAAACGTACCTTTATTATATTTTTAAAATAGAGGAGAAAAAAGGATAAGAAATCAAATCACTTGGTCAGTCTCAGTCAATCAAGCAAAAATTAGTATAACAATATTCATAATTTGATAAAATTTTTTTTGCCTTTTCATTTAACTAAAAAAAATTGGTATATTTCCAAGGCCAGAAGGTGGGGTGCACCCCATGCTCAGAAAAGTTAGGTGGGGTCTATACCCCACCTACCCCATATCTTCTGCCGTCCCTGCTTTCGAATATGAAAACCAACAAAGCACCTGGAAACAACCGAATCCCTATACAGAATGTTATAAAAACGCACCTGAAAATTTCAAAAAAGCTTTGAAAGATGCACTTAATATTATATACAACTTTGGCACTGTACCAGATTACTTTAAAGAGGGATTAACTATTACATTCTTCAAAAAAGGAGGCCCGAACGATACTTTTGATGAAAAAGAAAACTACATATGCCTTTTTTGTAGATTTTAAAGCAGCATTTGACTCCATTAACAGAAAGCTACTCTTTCATAAGCTGCACAATCTTGGAGTTTCATATAAATTTGTGCAATCGCTAAGCGTTCTCTACGATGATACAGTGTCTGCAATATACGATGGGAGAAATCTATCCGATCATTACAAAGTTGAACTTGGCTTACGCCAAGGATGTAATCTAAGCCCAATCCTTTTCATCTGTTTTGTTAATGACATAACAGAAAATCTACCTTGCGGCGAGCAATTAGGAGAGGAAAATTTAAAAGGATTATTTTTCGCTGATGACGCTGTATTTTTCGCAGAATCCCCCGATTCATTGCAGCTGATGATTAATAAAATTGAAACTTATTGTACGCACTGGATGTAGGTAAACGCCCAAAAATCAAAAGTGCTAATTTTCAAAAATGGCTCAGGACAGCCAGCACGAAATGAGAAATGGAAATTTAAACTACAACCATTGGAAATAGTAAAAGATTATACATTATACTTATCTAGGCATAAAGCTAACTCATAATTTAAACATGGAAAAACACATAACCAGTAAGCTATCGCAGTTAACTGGAAACGAGTTTTTAACAACAACTGCATATCTACCACAACAAGCTAAATACAAAGTTTTCCAAGGAACTGCTAGAGCCGTAATGTTTTATGGTGCACAGTGTTGGGGTTATAAAAAATACGAGTCAGTAGAATCCTTGCTAAGGTACTATGTTAAGAAAATGTCTAAACTACCTAGCACAGTACCAAATTATATGATCAATCTAGAGACTGGCCTGTCTGAGCTCGTCATGACTACCCTCAAACTACATATTGATTATCTGCTAAGAGTTGTAGAAATGGATGATAATCGGCTTCCAAAAAGGACTGCTGTACAAGTCATCAGAAGCAACTCAATTTGGTTTGCAGAATGGCACAATCTAGCTAGGGTGTGTGGATGTGAGCTTTCTCTGGACCTTGCGAACCTCAATTCTTGGAAGCCCCAACTTTACCAACTGATGCAGAAACTGGATGATGCATAAAGGCAAAACTTTATTGAACAGGCACAGAGTTCCTCAGCTAGATTCATGTATGGAACATTAAACCACAACCTCTGCGAGAAAAACTACTTCAGCAGCTCATTCACCGTAAGTGAAATATATACAATTTTTAAAGCTAGGGGTGAACTGCTGAGCCTTAATTATCGCCCACACAGAGCTGATCTGGAACAACTATGCAGTTTGTGCAACTCAAGAGAGCGTGAAGATATCAGCCACTTCCTAGGAAGATGTCCTATACTCCAAGAAATCAGAAGGGTGTATTGGAATAAATCAATTTTAGAAGATGAAGAAATAAGACTGATACTCAATGGCAGTCAATGGAAAAGGCTCTTAGGGTTTTGTAATGAAGCACTTGTATACAGAATAAATGTTATAAATGAGTTATTTTAAGTCCACTTATATTTGTTGTAAAGGCAGGCATTTTGTTTATTGTATCTACTTTCTTTTGATTACCTAGTCCACATAAATTAATTATTATTATCATTATTTTTATATCACTTATCTTTATTGTTGTTATAATCACTAAATGTAAATAAATGTAAATTAAGTTGTCTAAACTTGGCTCTACATTTAACGCCAACAACGAGCGAACAGGGGCGCTCGGGCGCTCTGTGCAAATCAAACCCCCATCGTCCTGGATGCATTAAATCCCATCCATGTTAAATGTAATGTCCATGTTAACTCAACATTAAATGTTTGAATATTGTGATATTTATTTATTTATATTTATATAAATTTGTCATAGAAAAACAAAATATTGTTACCACTCAGACAGACGGCACTCGGCCATGTCTTTATTATGTATTTAAATCAAAATTTGTAAAAAAAATCTTTTGGAAAAATAAAGCATTTTAATAATAAAAATAAATAATAAACTTATGAGGATGTTGTATAAAATTACTCAACTGCACGGTCGTAGCCAAGAGGGGGAGGGGGTTCAGCCCCCCCCCCTCCAACATCAACGTCAATGATATTAAAAAAAACGCCTCTTCTTATTTGAATTAACTTATTTTATTACTAATTATTACACTAATAATGTATTTTCGATTCGCCCTCTCAAACGTCCGTCGCCGTCGCGTCGGCCGCCGCTCCGCACCAACCGTAGTCGATTATCTGATCGCATTCGGTAGCCTTCGTATATTTTCGTGCCGTATCAGTACGCACTATTAGGTCTGGGTAAATCGATCTTTTTCGGAAACATAATCGATTGTCTATCATTTATCTTCATCGGCTATTCAAATGATTCGATCTTTGAATCGATAGGTTATGTTAACTATTGATTTAGAATGGGACAAAGAAATGACTTATTTAAAGAATTTTCTTTTAGAAATTGCAATTACTAAAAATGTTCGCTTGCAACAGAACATTTTCAAAACATCACAAAACCCCTGCATAATGGTTCTCCAGAAGCAGTCTCACTCTAACCTTTAAGAGAATTTTTTCCGTTGTGGGTCACATAAGACATAAGAGTCACATAAGGATCGTTTGGCTGAACAATTTGTGATCATCAATGTTAAAAAAATCCAAAGAGCAATTTCTGTGTTAGGAAATACATCGGCTAATGATCTTCCATTAGAATCTTATACATAAATAATGACTTTGAGTTTTTTGTGCATCAGTGTATCTGGAGTTCACGTAACTTTGGAATTGTTTCATTTCAATGAAAAATTCTTCCAAATCTCTAGAATAAAAACAAACTAAGTTATTTATAGCTTCGTGGAGTTCTCCATCACTCAGAGAAAAGTTGATGAGAAATGCAAATCTCTCTGAAATTTCCATATACACTTTCGCACGTCGCGTCGTTTGATTTCACTGTGAAGATTGTCGATGATTTCAAGGAAACCTTTTGTTCTAAAATCATCGCGAAGCGAAAATTCTACTTCTGTTCGTGATCGTTTTTCTTCGGCAACCTTTCTCTTTTGCGCACCACTTAAATATGAACGAGACATTATTTTACATAATAACAATTTAAGACGCTAACGATGGTTTGAGTATTTACTAGTGTATTGCACTTCAACTATCACTCCCGAAAAATGATGGTCTCACTTTACACTATGTAAGTGTTTACGGTGAGTATTCTTAGACTTGACTATCCCCGTACAGTGAACTCTCCGTCTTATATTTATATTCAAATGTTCCAGAATATTATCGAAAATTCCAGTCATTTATTGTTCTCGAATATTCTCGACCTTTTCATTAACTTCTATTCTCGAACATTCACGAAAAAGTATTTGTTAAATGATACTAAAATTTACATTTATTTATTTGTCATTCATCATTAATCATTCACTCATTCATCATTCTAGTAGAAATTTACACTTGAAGGCTTCTACACCCTCTGTTCCAAAAAAAAACCGAAATTTTTCAAAATAAAAACAACCAGTATATATTCTGAGACAATTCTTTTTATTATTCAATATACTCTCCTTTCACTTCGATACACTTCTTTGCACGCTCATACAATTTGTCAAATGTGTCGGAAATGTCCTTTTTAGGAATCTTGTCTTAGTTCGTCGGTCGTCGCCTTCTTTTGAATGTTTTCAATAGAGTTGTACTTATTTTAGTAAATTTTGATTTCAATTTTTCAAAATTTTTCTTTCACTCTCTAGAATTTTATGGTTTGAAGAAAATTTCGGAAGTTTTTTTCATTCTTCGGAGTCCCCTAAAATCGGGGGCCCCAGGCAACTTACCTGTTAATCCAGCCCAGCTCCTTCGTTACAAGAAGATATGCTAGCCGCTATACCTAAGGCACCACCTTATTAGAAAGCTGTCGCAGTAATTTAAGACTTCTCAGCGCAATGAACACCGTAATTTTGATTTGGGTTTCAGGAAACAATGAAAATAAATGGGGTCATCAATTCCAACATAGTGAGGCCAATACTTTTGTTATCAAGCCAATAGGGCAAGAAAAGAACTCAGTTCACTAAAACTTTCTAAAAACCACCAATAACATCTTAAGAAACTTTAAAAAAAACTTTCTGGTTCCTACGACCAGAAAAATAATTTTTACTCCGGCCTCGGTTCTCTTCATTGATTATTATCATTCTCACAGGTCTCAACTCATTCGTCATACTGGTATATGTTGAGAATGGACACTAGCGCATCCAATTTAGGTAGGGACGCGTTGTAACACCTACACCACCTACACCAACTACACCGGGAAGGGTCATTCCACTTCCTCTAACCCGCAGAGATTCAGATTCGTCAGTCAGATACCTAAGTCATTCCCTACTTGAAACAAATTTTTGTGATATTAACAGATACCTAGCAGATTAAGCAACATAATCGTCTTCTTTATGTAATGCCGCCTTTAAGCCACCAGACAATTTATAAACCGTTTTTGTGCTTTAATATACCATAATATCAACGGCCTTCAAAATCGCGCTGTTCTAACTTATCAATTCGGGAGGCACACACAATTTGTGATCTCATTCAGTTTTCATTGAACTTAAACTCATAGTGACTTTAAATATACGACCATGCGAGAGTACTGCAAGTGCGTAGTCCCTACGCAAAGGAACAAATGCCCTTGTTTTACTTTCCCATAGTCTTCTGAAAGACAGTAGGTATTAGTCACTTTACTCTAGGAAAGGCTTCAACAGTGGTTTCGGGTTTCACAACAGCATTCCTTCGATTAGAATAAAGTGCTTTGTACCTACATTTTTTTGTATTCGCATGATCCAAATTTAATTAACTCGTCACTTGCAATTTCGAATCTGAATTGAAAATGAAAAGCGTTATAGGTACGTATACCAGTACCTACATAAAAATAAGGTTCTCTTTTTTAACGATTGCCAAATACCAGCGCCTTCTCAAATTACATCTGCGCAAGGAATAACCAAACTCCGACCATATAGCCGCAGCGTCACCGCCAACATCATCATTGATTAGCTCTCTGAGGGGTTTGTGTCCTTAGGGCTTATTACAATACCTTAGCCGAACTACATAGTATATATACACGAACACTCCATGAATTAAAATTTTATTGAATTTTTTTCTCGTAAAGTAATCCTGTCAGTATTATAATATGTTCTTTGTTGCGTTTGGCTGGAGTGTTTGAGTGAAGAGAGGAAAGCGTTAATGAACAAAGGAGACAAAACAAAAGAAATTAGCGCGCTTGTCTGTCAAACTCAATTTCAGTTGATGAATTTCACCCGACTATACGAAATACGACCGGCCGACATGGTAGTCATATAAATATGTTAAATAATACAACCGAAAGGCTAATAAATAAAAATACGGGAGTAGGGGCAGGCAAAACACAACGAAAAATATTCGCTTCATATTGCTGATGGTTGAACATCATGATGTTGAAGTGGCCAGTTCAGGATGTTGGTTTTTCAACCCTTTCAACCTTTCAGACCAAAATCGAAGGGTAGTGCTTCGAGAAAAAGATTTCAAGGCCCCTAACTGTGTTTGTCAAATAAAGGAGATGTGGGTTTCGTAAAAATTGAGTATGTTGAAATAAATTCAAGTGGAATCGCATGCAGAAAACCAAAATCTAATTCCGATTAACCGCAGTCACTTCAGAATTACTTAATGCAAGTCTTACAATCTTGTACCCCACAGAAAATAATATTTTATAAGCATTGACGCCCTGACCAGCGCATGAGATAAAGGTGAGTAATCAGCGATCAATAATTAGACGATCTACATAAGCTTTACGCAGACCTGATCCGCCTTAGATAACCAATAAGCAGTAACCTTCTCCAAAAAAACGTTATCTTCCTATAAGGGCGGACAGACGGCCGAAAACCTTGTTCATTAAATAGTCAGCTTGTTGAGTGGATTTTAAATATTTTCACACTTATTAATTTCGCAGTAAAAAATAACGTTTGTTTTCTCTTTGTCGATGGACTTTTTTTCCTCTTGATCTTGAGAGCTTGTGGTGCATGCTACTTCCAAAAACAAAATGGATTTTGAGATAACGACAGTGGAACTTTTTTTCTGTCGGAGATTTTTTAGATTTGATTTGTAAAAATGCCAGTTAAATTGCAAGAAGTCGATCTTACTACAGCTATTGTGTCCTTTAGCAGCTCTGCAAACGTCAAAAGAGTATGAAGAGAAGGCTGGCAGTGATTAGTGATCAACGCAAAGAAAGGTGCTGGGTCTAATCGAAAACGCTTGGTACCGGCCGATGGCGCAGCCGAAAAGAACAGAGAGAGAAGAGGAAGGCCTGTAGACACGGTTGCCACTTGCCAAAAAATATGTGTCCAAAAATGAAAATTAAAATTACCAAACGAAGCTTGAAATGATCAAAACTATGATTGATTCCGATGAAGAAATAAGGGAAGAACACCAAGTTTTCAAACGGAAAAAGCAGCATGAGAAGCGCTTGTTTAATTAAATATAAAAATTTCATGAGATTATGAGCTTTAAAGTTTGTACCAAAAGTTGAAAAATCATGCCAGGGTGGAAAACTAAGGCCCAAGCCCGTAAAGACCACCAAGCAAACATAGCTGTAGAGGCGCATTCATCTCTGAGGATCTTGAAAAGTTGATTATGCAGACTCAACTTAGACGATTATCTATAATGCCATACTCTAGATCAGAAGAAGTTAGGGTTGCAAACTCGTATATAAGCTTAAATCAAATAAAACTGGGTTTCCAGACGGTCTCGACGCCGAAATTTTCAAGGTAGCTAGTGATTAGCTTGAAGGGAGAGTGCACCAGCTGCATGATTTAGTCGGGAGAAAGCATGTTCATATGGAAAATCTTACAATTGCATTAATTATAGAGGAATACTCCTCCTTAACGTCAGATGCGATGTCTTGTCTTTGTAAATCTCTGAAAACCCCCCACTTCAACAAATTCGTACAGTATACGGGAGATCTTGGAAAAAACATGCGTGTGACAGTATTGACAGAAACAAGCTGTGCAGCATCATGTCTAGTTGCCAAAAAACCTTGGTTTTCAGTTCGTAAGACAGATTTAATCACGAAGTTACCACGAATGCCGGTCATTTGAAGAAAAGCACGTGTTATTTAATATCAGTGTATCAGCTACCTTAATTCTCTCCGGCCAAACCCTAGTTCTACTTCAGGGCGAGAGCAGAACTCAAAACAGCTAGCTTGGTATTAAGTGTAAACTGAGGTTTTTCAAGAGAACTCATTGCGGCTACCTCAGAGCAATCGTTGGACTTGAACGAACGAACTTATTGATGCACTTGTTACATAAATCGTAATTTAAGAAAACTGCCTTACGTATACATTTCAACAGAAGCTGAAGGGTTTCTTATTTCATTTCGTTGAAAAAATGACCAAATGGAATTAAAAGTGTCCATGTGACCAAGTAAAAAAAATAATGACCAGATTTGGACATAAATGACCAAACTGGCAACCGTGCCTGTGGAGTGCATCAGTGGCGTAGATAGCAGGGATGGATCTAGTTGCTCATTTTTTTTTAAATATCAAAAGTTAAAAAGAAACAAATAACAAGACTTCATTGAATTCATCATGTATGCCATAAGAAATTATATTTTTTAAAGATAATATGAACTAAAATAAATATTGATGTAATAAGTAAAATAATAATACATAATTTTAAAAATAAATCACAAAATAAAGTCCAGTTTTTTGTTCCTTTTGGATAAAACACACCTCACCTCGTCTGCTATGTATTATATGTATTTCGCGATGAAAAGCTAAAGCAGCCAAACCATTCAAACGGTCCTACAAACAAGTAAACATCCAAAGCTAATCACACTGTTATTAAAATAGATATTTTTTTAAGAATCTCACTTCGTTGGTCATGCTTTTTGTATTTCTTTTTATTCTCTTTAAACTGGAGAATGTTCTTTCGGGAGTTGACGTTGATACCGGCAGTGTAGCTAATTTCTTTAATAAAATATATATATTGCTTGAAAGCTTTCTTCGGGTCAGCTATCGAGCGCTTCCAATGAATTCTTAGAGGAAGTATTACTTCTTCGGATCAAATATCTCTCCCAAGTTTTTAATTCTTCTGACGAAGAACACTTGAAAGGTACCGAAAACCTAGTATGTTTTCATGGTTTGTAAATTTTTTTTCCAAGGTCCATTGTTTTCAATCGTTCTCTCTATTTCTATGTGAAAAGGATTGAAAACAGTAACACGAAAATATTCTTCAGTACTTTGAACCGAAGGGTTTGAACGATCCTTTTGTTGGTTCACTACTCGCCTATGTTTAACATCAATGTCAAGGACTTCAGCTATTTTTTTTTCGCATCTTCAAACACTTTCGAAAACGAGTCGTCTTCTGCCCATTTAATTTTTAGTTGATCTCTTAAATCTTTGGAGAGATCCATAGCTTGGACCAAATCTGAATTCACTCTATGAAACTCACGACTTAATGGCAACAAGAGTTGGTAAACCATACTTATTTAATAAAATAAAACCATACCTTTAAGCTAATCTATAACTCGAAATCCATAGGGTTTTTTTAGTTCTTGGCGTCACTTTCCAATGTTCTTATTTGGTTAAGAGTCTCGAACAGAAACGGAAATAGGTCCTCAAAATCTTAAACTGTTTGATGTTTTGAGATCTATCGCGTCAGTTTCAGCCGCTTTCGCTATGGTTTTTTGCAGCATATCTTTTCTTTTCTGTGTATTGAAATAATTGTTTAGGCAATCTCTAATGGCTGGTATTTTGCTGGAAAGGTTCAAAGAACGTGCACAATGGGCGTGCAGAGGATGCGGAGCAAATTTTTGGCAAATAATTGCCTGAACACCATTGTATCGACCAGACATATTGCTTGCTCCGTCGTACCCTTGGTCTATCAAAAAGAAAATGTCCTGATCACAAGTTTGATGATTTTTCACTATAAGCTTTTATTTATGAAATACCTAATTTTACAAACTACGGTCAAAGGGAACCAATTTCTCATTGCTGTAAATTTTTAAATTTGTATTACAACAATCTTAATATATCTACCACAAGATTTCATTTCAAAAATTGCCAGTGTTCATTGTTATTAACTAATTCTTAGTTTCAAATTGAATTTTATATAATTTGTTAAGGTATATTAGCTCTAAGCATAGATTGAATACCTAAATAAATAAATAAATAAATAAATAAATGAATAAAGAGCATCACCTGGATTGTTAATACAGTAATGTTTGGTAAACTGCTGTATTAGAGAAAAGAATTTACTCATACCTGTTGTGGAAAATCGATATAAAAAAAGGAATTCAAAATATTAGGTGACTTGCCGAAATAACAATTTCTTTCAGATGACCTTGAATTTTTCCCGTAGAATGTAGGTATCTAAAGAATATACATTATACAATCCTGTGAATACTAATGAGACTTAATTCACGGAGGAAGTACTAAATTTCAGAGTGTGTTTCCTTAACTTATTTGATTCATGACTGGTTATGTTGAACAATTATCGATCCCAATGGGGGGAGGGATATATGCCCCTGATCCCCCCCTATGTACGCCACTGGAGTGCATATACAACCACCACAGCTCGCAGATGTGTATTGCACCATAAAAATTAATATGCATCATTAAGCGTGTTTTTTTCACAAGGCTGTCATATACTGGGTGCGGCAAAAGTATGGAAACCCCTAGAAATATGGCAAATATGCGATAAAAAAAATTAAAGACCCTATATCCGACGTATTTTTCGACAAGGAATCCGATGGTGACTTTAAATTTGACCTTGGACGTAACCTAGAAGCCGCAGCGACCCAAAAAAAAATTTTCAAATAAAAACTTCCATTTTTTATTGCAGATTTGGAAAGAGCGCAAAATTTTACGAAAAAACATGTACTTTATTTTTTTTTAATAATATTATTAGAGGTGCAGCGCTTGAAATAAAAAATACGTGAAAAGTGAAAACATTGGTCTGAAACCCTTGGAAATATGGCAGAATATGCGTTAAAAAAAATCAAAAACCCCATATCCGACGTATTTTTCGACGAGGAATCCGATGGTATAACCTTGAATTTGACCTTGGACCCTGCCATATTTCCAGGTGTTTCCATACTTTTGCCACACCCTGTATATAGGTCATAGGCGGATCCACGGGGAAGGTTTCGGGTCCGGACTTTTGAGTTGAGAAATGAACGTAACAAGAAACGGAATGTAGAAATAAATTCTGTAGTAGTCTTCAATACTTTATGATTGAACGTTGCAACTATTTTTTTGTTGATTGCAACGGCGCGCGTGTTATGTATAGCTCAGAAAGTGTCATCGAACCTCCAAGTTCTGATGACACTAACAGAAAAGCCACCACGAAGTTCTAAATAATAAATTATTCATGGGAACGGAAACGAAAAGGTTCCGATTACATACCTGTTGTTTCCGTTGCCAATAAAACTACGAATAAGCGAATTAGGTATTAGCTATGTGTTAAGGTACATTTAAGTAAACAATAAAGATCAGTCATTACTTAGACACCAATTTGATAGTACATTTCTGCCAGTAACTTAACTGGCGCAGTCGACGGAGTGAACCAAATTATTTTTTTTTTCTTTTTTGCAAAGTGTATGTGTTGTGTTGTTTGCCACCACTTAACCCCACCTCCACCCGAAAAACAAAAAAGCAAAAGAAAAATATAATACACAAATACGGTGTAAAAGCAGATACAAAGCGAATTAAAGTAAAGCTTAGTGATTCGCGAAGAAACGAAGCTAAAAACAAAAACCAAAATAATAAAAAAAAAAAAAAAAGTTTACGGAAAATAACTATCAAAAAGTGAAAATGGCTCAAGATTCTATGGCCCAGTGCATTGTGTTGCTTACCCAGCTAATACGGAGTAATGCACAGAATCATGCACAGGAACAGATGAAATATGTTCCCGTATTTAAAGGAGAACCGGGGACGTTACCATCGTTCATTGACATTGTGGATATGAAGATGGCTGCAATTAGAGAGGAAGACAGAGGGCCAGCCTACGAGGCACTGTTCAACGGGAAAATTTTGGGAGCGGCTAAGAACCTTTTGAAGGTGAACGTGCCAAGGAACTGGGAGGAATGCAGAGAGCGCCTCAAAACCCACTTCAAGCCAAGGAAGGACCAGCTCTTCATCACTAATGAAATATTCAAATTAAGAATACGGACAATGACCAGCCTAATAATATTCCTCGCAGTTATACCAGTAGTGCAAGGGCTACTGCAGGTCAATCAGATTCATGAAGAAATTGGATACACTACAATCGAAATCAAAGAAGTTGAAATTATAAGCGATACAAACACCATACTGCATGTTATTGATATTGGAGATATAGACAGGTTACTGATGCAAATTGAGACGAACATTCTAAATATGAATATGGACAACAAAGAGTTGTTAAACACAGTAGTTGCCGATATTAAGTCAAATATAAAATCCATTAAACCAAAAGAATCTAGAAGAAAAAGAGGACTCCTCAACATTGTGGGTAGTGCACACAAGTGGTTGTTCGGAACAATGAATGACGATGATAGGCAGGAAATTCTAGAACATTTAAAAATAGATGAAGAGAATAACCATAACTCCATTCTAAATTCTAACAAACAAATTTCTATAAATACTCATTTTAATGATACTTTCAATATTCTTAAAAAAGCTATAGAACAGGATAGGAATAAGACAATAGGATTCTTAAATACGATAACAGACCAAAGAAAGTCAGTCGAAGAACATTCTATGTATTTAGATCAGATGATAAAACTCAGATATTTAGAAAACAAAGTAGACCAAATACTAGACAGTATAGCAGCAGCAAAAAACGATATTTTTCACCCCAGTATCCTTACAAGAGAGGAACAGAATCTGTATGATATTGATTTTTATAAGATTAAGCTAGTAAAAGTTTGTATTCTTAAGTACATTAATCAGTCTTTAATCATTGCAATAAAGATTCCAAAAACTTATGTAACAGAAGACCTTAAGTTAGTTATACCACTACCAAATACAGAATTTCTGGAAATTGATGAAAATGTTGAAAAATTTATAACAGTAGGTAATAAGAATTTTGTATACAAAGAAAATAAACTTTTAAGAGATTTGGAAACTAGCAAAAGTTGTATTTGGAAAAATGAATGCCAATTTAAGTATAATAATAAAACAACTATCGAAAGAATTGATGAAGATACGTTACTAATTAAGAATGCTGTAAACGAAAATTTAACTCAAAATTGTGATGATCGAAAAATATTGTTAAACAAAAATAGTTTGATTACTTTCTACAACTGTACATTAGAAATTTGTAAAGAGAAATTTTACAATCAAGTATCAAAGATTCAAGCGAAATACTTCTATCCTAGTAACATTGTTAATCAAACCAAGCCAAAAATTGTGAATTTTGAAAAAATTATATTAAAACATTTCGAAAATATAAAAGAAATCAAAGAGTTAAAGTTCCACAAGGACGTAACATACGGCCTTAATTCTATGTTGATTTTAGTTGCAATAGCGTTTATGATTTTTGTAATCTTACGGTGGAAAAAGAATAATAATGTAAACATAAAAATTTTAAGTAATGAAACAAATAAGAGAATTCGGGAGAATTCAAAGTTTGGCGGTGGGAGTGTTATGTATAGCTCAGAAAGTGTCATCGAACTAACAGAAAAGCCACCACGAAGTTCTAAATAATAAATTATTCATGGGAACGGAAACGAAAAGGTTCCGATTACATACCTGTTGTTTCCGTTGCCAATAAAACTACGAATAAGCGAATTAGGTATTAGCTATGTGCTAAGGTACATTTAAGTAAACAATAAAGATCAGTCATTACTTAGACACCAATTTGATAGTACATTTCTTCCAGTAACTTAACTCGCGTGGCAATTTCATTGTGATTTCGTATTCAGAACAAATTCTTGTAGCATGTTCATAAATAACGTGGAAAGTAGAATCTGCGTTTTCGCGTTTGTAAGTAAATTCATTCAAAGCGTCATCTGCCAGCTTAGAAGCTTCACCCAGATCTTAGTTTTTAGATTGCAATGCCCGACTCAAAGGCAAAACAATCGAATTAACTGATTCCATTATGTGACAAGCGCAGGCGATTTGGAATTCAACCGTCGAAATCGTTGTCAAAAGACGCAATGCGTTTTGCGAAGTATCTCGATCTTTCCACGTTTTGATTTCTTCCAAAGATTCAATAACAGCCGGTTGCAATTCAACGTACGTTCCAACTGCTTCATGAGACTGAGCCCTACTGGCAGGAGAAACAGACTTCAACTTTTGTTTTTTTTTTTCACTTTTGTTTGTCATTTTTGAAATTTCTTGGTGTAGAACGTCTTGTCTTTGAGGCCAGTGAAAAAATGTTTCAATCGCTCTGATAGTTCCTTACGCATTTTTGATTCCTGACACTTCGCACGCTGCATTGACTGCCAAACTAAAGCTATGTGCAGCGCAATGTACATACATTTTCGAGGGGAAATACGATCTCAGATGAGCCTGTGCACCAATGAATTGGACACTCATTGCCGGAGCTCCGTCGAATCCTTGGCCATAAATATATGAGCAATCGACGCCAACATCATCAGTGGCGGATTAAGGCTTATTGCCGCCCTAGGCCCTGTCTGATACGCCGCCCTCTTTGATAAACAAAATTCTATATATTTTGAATCACAATTGTTATTAAAATATAGTTTTTATTTTCTACACGACTCATAATGCGAATCATTAGAGAGTGCTCTATTTTTATTCAAATATAATTAGTAAATAATACAAAAAAGTGTTTATTAAACTCGAGCTAGCATAACAAATAAAAGTAACCATTTTTTCAAATTATAATGTATTACCTATAGTTTGTAAATCTCTTCTTCCTGACTTTTGTCCGAGTAAAAGCATAAACTATGTCACTATTATCAATTTATTGAACTAGTTGAGCTTGAGTAGACAATAATGCAAAAGCATTAAGTCTATCTTAGCCCATACTTGCGCGTAAAAAATATTTAACCCTTTTCAAGGTAGAAAAGATCTTTCTCCTGAATAATTGGTAGCGGGAATACTCAAAAAAATACGCAGAGCAATGTCTACCTTCAAATAAACAATCTCGAAGATTTTGAGAATGCATGCCATTGTATATTTCCTGTGCGTATATTTCTTGTATATTTCTTGTACGCTCCATCTTCCGTATTTGCTAGGGATACGGATACTTTGTAACTAATTTATTCTCAAGATTTTTCAGTTCTATCGTATGTATGTCAGGTAAATTATCAAAAAAACTAAAATTTTCGTAAAGTTTTTGATAAGCACTTTTACGTCCGGCCAAGTATCGGCTTAAAGTATCTAAAATTCGGTAATACACATTGGTGCGAAAGTTTTCGTGACCAGATGAAGGTATTGTTTCATTCACCCGTAACTCATCTGCCTGAATTTTTCTGGTTTCCTTGCGATCTGTATCATAACGATAATTAACTTGAACTCCAGACAGTGGTTTTGCTTTTTCTTCATATTCAGAGTATTGTTTGTCCCTCATATCTTGAAGAAATAATGCCAAAGAACCATAAATGTTTACCACAGATGATAAATTCGCATGAGATTCTTGAAGCTTCTTACTTGCAGCACTGAAACCATCTAAAATAACATAATGAGCCATGACCAAAATTGCCGTTTCTAGATGCTGTAATTTTCGCTGCAATCATGTAGCTTCAGATCGCGTATTTCTTATGGAAACGCCTACCGGTCATAGACAAAAAGCAAGAAACTAAATAACCAACTTTGAGACTTCTACTTTTTAAACTGCACTCGTAAAACTGAAATAATAACTGCGACTCGCTTTCGAAAAAAAAAATTATTTTGTAAAACTTTAAATTGCGATATTTTTGAATCGCGTTGTTCGATATTGATTTCTAATGCACAATCGATATCTCAATCGGTTGATTCGTTCTTGAGATATCGTGCGACAAAACTATTGCTTACACACACACACACACACACGGCGGGACATCACGCTGAAACTACTCAGAATAGCTCCCTAAGACCTCAAAATTTGAAAATCCGATAAGAACTCGATTTTTGAAATTTTTAATATGTTTCTTTTTTATAACTTTATTTTATAAAATTAGACTATAATTGATTCCATCAAAATATTAATAATGCACCCTCAAATTGAAAAGTCAATGAAAAAATAAATTATATTATAGTCCATAGAAAATTTTTAATGAATTTAAAAAAAAAAACAGAGCTAATTTAAAAATAAATTTTTGGTATATTTCTACGGCTCTTAAATTTTAACGTTCTGAAAATCTTGCCGCCCCCCAAATCGTGCCGCCCTAGGCTCGGGCCTCACGGGCCTATGCGGTAATCCATCACTGAACATCATGTAAATAATTTCTGATTGAATCTGCTAAACCTCGTATATATAAATAAAATTTTGAGTAATAGACTCAGTTACATGATAGAGAGCAAGTTTTGCATATTTCTTATCACATTTTTTTTTTTTTTTTTTTAAATTAAATATATAATATATATTTAAAATAGTCTAATTTAAGAATTATTTTTTATTCCGATTTAATTCTAAGTGTATCTAAGATCATTGCAGCATAATCTGACTTTAAAAAGTTAGCTATGCACTTATGTCGAGCTTCCTAAACCACTTTTAGAATATATTAGGATTTTAAACTTTTACGTGGCGTAGGTATTTTGGCCAAGTTCACGTCATTCAAAACCTTAAATGCAACCATACAACCATAGGTACCGTGTGTAGGTATAGCCTTATACCTACTCTTTCGCAATCAATCAAATCGTTCGCTTAAAGTGAATCCAAAACATGGAAGATTAATTTCTAGAAAATGAATGAACGCTGTGTATCGATGATAAAATCTGCAGTTTAACCTAGTTATGCAAAGAAGGTTACGAAGTATACACGACAAAAGCTGCAGCCGAAGTAATTTTCTGAACTCGATTAGGTACCTATATAGAAAATGAATTAATTCAACATCTTGAGCAAAATAAGGAAAGGTAGCTAAAAATAAAAAAGATCATACCGACTTGCTTGGTAATTATTGCAACCATTTGTAGATCAGGCCATAAAAAAAGATCAGGACTTAAATGTTTAAACTTCCTTGGTTTGATGTTAATTTTTCGGTGTCACATTAGTGATTGAATCGGAAGTTTTATAAGTCCTCATTAATTGATCTTCACGTACGCTAATTACTCAAGGAGTTCCAGTTCTCATTCCTATACTCACTCCTTCAACAGATCAGTTCAGTTTCAGTTCAGTTTTCTTTATTGAGACTTAAATTCACAAGTTTAGTTTTGATTACAATTTTTGTTATGATGCTGCCGACTTTAAAAAGTATGTCTGGCTTATGAGTTTTCGTTAGTAAAAAGGATATAGCTTTTTTCTTTAATGAGGTTACATAGTTCAAAATGTTTTCTCTTAATTTATTCATCGTATACTTGCTCCCGGCATACGTTCACATTGTGGCTCTTAAAGGCCAAACTTAAAACTAATAATGACTAGAACTTAAAACTAAGATAACAAAAGATGTATTTGATACATACATAGATATATAAACAATTTCTTTGTTTCTAAAGTTTTTTTTTTAGTTTGACATAAGTTAACGTTAGGTACTTAATTCAAAATACAATTTAATATATTGGACCAAGAACTTATGATTAGCACAAACTAATACAAATAAAAAAATTTATAATTATTGTACTAATTTAACTTATTTCAATTCGTTTTTTGAAGAACAATTTAAGTTTTTCATTTACTAAAATGAAAATAAATCATTTCATATGATAGAATAAAAAATGTAATTTTATCCTCTAAGGACATTCAATGAAGCTTTCTCATAAAATGGCAAAATTAGTGTATTTTCAGACTCTATTGATGTTTGTGATCTATCATTTAAAAGGTCAAATGGTGATAAATAGTATTGATGATTTTCACTTCCGTTAACAATATTTACATCCCATAGTTCTTTTATAATTGGATTTGGATGGTTTGCACTTGATTCAAGTCTGCTCTTTAATAAAGTTGTCATATATATCATTAACGGCTTAACCTTTGTTAAGTCATACAAAGTGTAATTTGAATACCATTTTTTGTTTGGTTTACGATACTTACCACTGCAAAATCGTAAGATTGTTCTTTCAAACTTTTCTAACTCTTTTGCTGCGGTGGGAGAGATAGAAAACCACGTACTAAAACCATAAGAAACGATAGGTCTTATAAGAGTCTTATAAATTAAAATTTTTGTGTTTTGAGATAAATCTTTTGAAGAAAGAAGTTTCTTTAAAATGGAAGTAGCCATTTTCGCTTTAATTAATACATTCCGCGCATGTTTGTTGAATTTAAACTTGTTCTGATAATAAATACCTAGGTATTTAGTTTCAGATTTCAATGGAACAATATTATTTTCAATACGCAAGCATAACTCCTTGCTTTCCTTAACAGCTTTTCGGTGACCTTTTCCATACGCGTTTCTGAAGCAGGTGACCCCACATTTTTCAGTTTTTATATTCAAGCCCCAGGACCTCAAATAAGACAGTAAACTGGGTAGAGCGTTTTGTATTTTTTCCTTCAACAGATGCAACTGTCAACTCTTCACACGTCGCTCGGAAATTCTTTGAAATCGAACACAAAGTATCAATCGAGACGTAGCAGAAGTAACCGAAAAAAAATCCAATTACTCAAAGTAAACACTTGAACATGTTTTTCTTATTGCAGTAATCCCATCTCGGAGAATCTTCAACCTTCTCGTTTTTTGTTGTTGTTGTTGTTGTTGTCGGAGACCCTAATTTCCTCGACGTAAAGCTTAACAAAGGCAATGCCTTTGAAACAGAGAATACTGAATTCCCCACATTTTGGATTCGAATATATGATCGGTTTTCTGTCTAAAGGTCAGTCGTTATAACTGTCGTCGCATCCCAGATGATGTCATGTGGATTGTTTTCTGTGTAAATACTTTGCCACTTGACGCCGCTGCTGATGGGATAAGTGGACAACTTGTTAAATTATTATTATTTTTTGTCCCACACACCCACATATAATTGAAGAAAGGTACGTGCAACCAATATGCATGACTTAATTGGGTGACACCTTGATGGTTGATAAAGATGTCATGGGATTATAATATATAGCAATGATTGATTTTTTTATAGTTTACAATATTCTCTTCTTGTATTTAAAATTAAATAAGTGGGTTTAATAGAGTGACCAATGTCTGCTACACACCTTTTTGCCAATGCGGAAACTAATTGGTTTTAGGTCTGGTGTCGTACATATGTATGTCCAGTGAAATCAGGGTTGAGCCATGTAGGTATAGCCTCTTTATTTTAGAAAATAAATCTTCTTTTTCCTTATCACAATTCTTTGACGTATCTGCTTCACACTAGCGAGTCGACCTTAAAGTGCGCCACGCGCCGTCTCAGGGCATTTGGAGGATGTGACATCAAAATTAGGTATTTGTATAGAAGAAACCCCATAATGAGCTACCTTGACGCATTTGGTTTAGGTTCCATAGAATCATTTGTTAAAAAAACATGGCATTGAAATAGAGGTAGGGGCTTCCAAACACCAGCAACAGGGTATTGGCATTGGCATATCGGGCCCTTTATGTCCAAGGGATTCTAAAAGGGGACTTTTAACAGAAGTCTTCCAACCTTCAAAGATTTCCAAAGAAATAGCAAAAGTTTCACTGCTGGCAACTCGTGCCAATAAATTATGAACTGCTAAAGCAGACTTTAGCTCCATTCATGAAACTCTAATTAAAGAAATGAAAAACTTCTAAATAGGCCTAATCGGATACGTATATTTATAGTTAGAGAAATGCTAAGAGTAAAGTCACTATGGCATTTTTTTAAAGCTAATGCGCACATTAATAGGCTGCGACTACTCTTACAATGTTATAAAACACATTTAGGAGAGCCAAGAAGTAGGATATAACGATGAACATTTAAGCTTTTGTGGGTCGTTATGAGGTGCAAAACCAGAGTTTGATTAGTGGACTCCCCATACGTGCAGCTGCAGTAAGACTAAAATATCAATATCTGTACTTAAAGCTTCACTCTTGAAGTTGGGTTGATGATGAGACGAATAGACACGTCATAGCATTTCTAGCGACGCGGTAGTTGCAACTAAATTGCTTAAGAGGAGGAATGCAACTGGCTATTTTACTATAGAAGTTTGTGAAAAAAGCGATAGAAGAGGTTGAGACAAGTTACGTTTCGACGATGTTCAAGAGAATCAATCAGTGAGAAAATTGAAGTATCATAGGTGCACCTATCAGTCTTGTGTTCAATCAAGCAAGCGCAAAGATGTTCGAGCCCACACATGAGAATAGCTATACTTTAGCTTTAGATGGCTGTAGGCTAAATAAATTGTAACCTGATCAGAAAAGGGATGAAACATTTCTTGCATTGGATTGTGCTTACTCTAACGAAGATAATCGTTTACCCCTTACCCGGATACCGAGTACTGATAGCTTTTGGGTTTTGTTGATGCTTCTTGCATTGATAAACAATAGCAAATGTTAAGATTCAATTACAAAGGACAGTATTGGATTTTCAAAGCTTCGAATTCTACTCTCTTACTAAGAATTCAAAGAGCTGATTATACTCAATTGTTCTAATTGCACATCCAAAGAGCAAGGAAGTAAATTTGCAAACAAGTATCTTGTATCTATGAGAAACTGATGATTGAGTCATCGACAAAACAGTAAAGATGATTAGAAATTTCAGACAAGAGATCGACTATGAAAACAAAGAAATTAGTAGGAGACAAGGCAGAACCCTGGGGCACACCAATATTTATAAGCTCACTATCAGAGTTATAAAACTTATGTATTGAACGGGTGGGAATGGTGGCTTCTAATCCAAAGAAGCGAAGTTAGGTAAGAGAACGCCTTGTGATGATTCGCATTTAGAAACCCAAAACAAAATACTCACTCATATCTGATTAGCGTCTATGGTTCCATACAAAAGGGTAGGATTTAAGTGCAGACATGACTAGGAATCTACTATACCGTGGATTTAAAAGCGGAATTATGAAAGAGAGACATGTTTGAAAACACATTACAGCGTAAACTTCAAGACCTATATGGGTGATTCTTATATAACTGTGATTTTTTATGTCTAGTGCTGTAATTATTGTTTGGTATGTTTTTTTTTATTAAAAAATGATAATTATGATGAATTTGATAGTATTTTACTACCGACAATGTATATTGAAACATAAGTATTGATGGATCACGAATAATTTGCAAAATTATATACAAAATGTCAGTACCGTGGCATGTCTGATTCTCGGTTTTTGAACTAAATACATAAATTTCTATAAATAGTCGTATTATAATCTAAAGTTATGCTTTTATAATTAAAACATATTATAAGTACATTTCATCAAATAATGCTACAATTGTATCCCAATATTGACTAGTAGAAAGGAATAATGGTCATTGCTTCATGTCCTTGAATTTTCTTCAATTTTCAAATTAAATAATTTCCCGCTTAAACGCCATCTCTTATTCAGTTTCTGCCGCTCGCTCTAGTGGCTTTCTGAAGAATGACTATTTGTGTACAATTTAATTTGCTGTGGTTTTTAAAAGGAATGGCATAAAATTACCGGTCAGTACCATGGTATTGAAATTAACGCGTGTCAATACAATGCTTAGGTCAATTATACTGAATAATTATTTAAAATCACGTGTAAATTCAAAATTATTCGGCCAATCATTTTAATTACGTGTGAGAATTAAGATAGGTTAATTATACATCCACGGTACTGACATTTGTCAGTACCGTGGATGTCAGTGCCATGGTAAACAAAGCAAATAATATTTAAATGAATATTTCCTTGATGTTTTAATTTATTATCATATTTAATTGATCTAGTTTTATAAAATTTTAATTTTAATTTGTTAAAAAATTCAATGAATTTCGATATTCAACTTTGTTTTATTCTAAGACTATTAAAAAAATTGTTATTTTAATTCTACTGTTAATAAATTTTAAAGATAATTAAAATCAAGAAGGAAAATACCGTAAATTTCTCTGTATAATTATCAAAATCCTATAATTTATCATTTGCTTTATTATTTTAAGAGATTTAGCCAAATATTCTGAGTATTTCATTTTGATGTCAGTACCGTAGTAGTGAAATTTCTAATTTTTGTTCTAGATTCTTTTCTATTGCAGTTGTAGTAGAGCTACGTTACAGGCTTATTTTTGAGCATAATAAAAAACCAATAACACCCAGATCACAAATTTTAAAGCATTTTTGATTTTAAACAATTTTGAGTTGTAAAATTCACAGCTATATAAGAATCACCCATATAGCAGAGCATCAAACTAATGGACTTTGCTTCGGGTGAATCTAATTTTGTAGATAAGCACACGCTTTCTTCATTTCAGTAATTATAAAAGCGCATGGCAATCTACATATTTATCAACCAGATGTACGATTTAAAGTATTTAGAGGAGCCCCCAAACCACCTCCTTATTTCAGCCAAGGTTGGAATGAGGTAATCTAGTTCCAGTATGACGAATGGCCAAGGCTATATGATTAAGAAAAGGAGCGGCATGATATGGTCTGGTGGAAAGGTATGGACACTTGCCTTAAAGGGAAAGAATTCTATAAAGAATGTCTTACATACATACATAGGGTGGCACAACGGAGCGGAGAGCCCGGCGAAGAGCCCCGGGGATCGTATTTCTCACAATCGTGCCTTGTCAGGAAATGGTGGGGACCTTCAATTTGCCGCCGATTCCGAATGGCTGATCGCGGAAGCGGTTTTCATAGCAATTTCCTGACAAATAGAAACGTAAAAATGGAAACGACTGTATGCTAAGTACAGTATCAAAATATGGAGGCTTAGTGAGAGGTTTTGGTATTAGCTCTTTATAACATATTTGGTGGTAGAGGGTTGTCAACTACGCATTAACTATGAAAATTGAAAAAACTACATAAATTATTGAGAAAGAAATTAAATGAAATATTCCAAAAGTTTTTAGCGAAAATATAAAAACGCCATTTTTTTTTATAAAATAAATAAAAATGTATAAAATTTTAGGTAGCATGGAAAGAGGGAATGAAGGGGATCTACAATTTTCTGCCGAGTCCGAACGGCTAATCGAGCAAGCGCTTTTTATGACAATGAATTTACTAATGGAGGACTTGCCAATTCTTCGTGATTGGCGATACCCGTGGAAAACAATTTTGCCTCTGTTGGGATTCGAACCACGAATCTCTGGGTTAACAGGCAGACATTATGCTAACCATGACCCCACGGTTACCACGAAATATTAAAAATTTCGCAAATTGAAATTGAAATAAAACTACTTAGGATTTCTAAAATATAAAGTTTAGTCAAGATCATGTCTGCCACTAACGAGAAAGTCGGTATTTCAAAAAACGGTACTATGGGACCCAAGTAACATTTTAATCTCATAAGATCCTCCAAGAGCTTTACTAGACTTATTTCTGGGAGTAGAGATCTCCTAGAGACCGTTATAAGCCTTAAATGGCCTAACTATAGGAGGCTTTTGGCTACTCATAGCAAGAGCTAGAGTCTCTTTGCGATACTTGTTGTTTCCTCAACACTCAACAGAGCTTAGTTCTTCCTATGAGATGACAGATTTTGAATCAAATGCCTCTGGCTGGAAAGAATTTTATAAGGCTCTGCTCAAGCTCAGTCTTGCTATGAGATGGCGTCTCTTTCTAAAGGAGCAGCTTAAACGAGAAAGGGAATATTTCTAAACTTCAAAAAGTCATAGTTATAACTTTCTCATATAACATTTTTTTGAAAGGAAGAAACAAACTACTGTTTAATTTTTGTTTGTATGTCTTGTTCAAAAGAAAAAAGATTTAAGAAAGAAACAAACTAAGGGAGACCGGCCCCTTTATTTAAATTAACAAATTAAAGCCACTTCTGATATAACAAACTAAAAACTTAAAAAAAACCTTTGGTTTCGACGTTTCCGCGGTTTTCCGTACATATCGTCGCCCGAGAATTGTTTTGTCGTATCTCCCAAAAACACAATTTTGGGATATCGCATTTAAAGGTTTACGTTACTATAAAAAGAAAACGAAGCGATTAAGTTTTTCTTTTTTTAATTAGAATATATTGTGTGGAGTATCTTCTTTTTAGTTATGTACTCAGAATTGTCCTATCTGTTTTGGTTTTCAAATTATAGAGCTTTTTACCCAAAATGAGTTTGTCGTATACGCCACCAAAATAAGCTTTTTGTTTCCATCCCATACACGTACGACAAAGTGAACGCACGTACGACATTTCAATATTCAAGCGTCTTGTTTAAATCGTATAGAAATTGGTATCAGAACCAATTAAAAAAAATTTAATTTTCAATTTTAACAACTAAAATTTATTTATTTTATAAAGGTTAAAATAGGATTACATATCTACATCACAAGAGTTTTTGTGTTCATAGGCAAAATCTTGGTGTGAAAAAATTAACGTGAATAGTAATAAAAAAAATACAATAACAAAAAAGGCATCCTACGACCATAAGATATCAATGATATTTACATTTACTGGTACAAAATTTCATTCACATTTTGGTTATAAAAACTAACGAAAAAGTCATTTTCTGACTATGAAATATAAAATTAGATCTTTGAGATCGAAAATGTAATTTCTGTTAGTAAACCTAACGCTTACATAAGTAACACTTTATGATTTATAAGCACACCATAGTATAAAAGTATAGTTTCAAATAGTAAATTATTGATGATTTCATTCTTACGCTCTTGATTTGAACAAGGCTTCGTAGTAGTTTTTGTCTACCTTTGGCACAAAAACAAATAAACTTTTAAGATAATTCATTTTGTCGTTAAATAGTTTTGACTTGTTACCTGCTAAAAACAAGACGATTTTGAGAGAACAAATTTGTTGGAATTGCCCGGCTACTTTTGTTTGACTTTTTCTATATTAAAGCTGTTTTATACCCAATTTCTCTTCTGTTCGTTTTATAATAGAGTGTAAATTTTTCGTCCTTAATATGTTTAAGAAACTTTATTTTGTTAAATGGAATTGACGAAAAGTTTAATTGGCCCGCTCTGGTTGAAAATGCTTTGAAATCTGTTGGCAACATTTGAATTAATTTTAATTTTACGTTCTTAAAGTTCATATTTTTAAGATAAGGACGCAGGAGTCACTACAAAGAGGCAGAACTTCAACAAAAGGATTGTCCGAAAATATTTGATGCAGTATTATTGAAACTGCGCTGGCAATATCTTTGTATTTATACTTCCTGCACCGCCGCCTCAGTTGAAATATCTATATACACGTACGATAAACCAAACCGCAATCCTTTTTTTTCTCATTTTTGTCGTACTTGCATACGATCAGGCCTACATTATGTGAGTAAGTGTATGTACGACAAAGCAATTTTAAGGTTTTATTTTAAATTTTTGATCGTATGTATTAAGCCTATACACTTACGACAAAACAACAGTAAAAAAAAAAGAGGGAAAACACATGGAATTTTTGTCGTATATGCCAAAAAATGGCGGTTACGACAAAACAAATCTCAAGGGGTGATTATTTTGTGGATATACGACAAAATGCATACTAATTATCTCAGGAACGGTAAGAGATAGGCAAACTCTGACAACAGAAATGAAAAGAGCACCTTTGAAAACATTTTTTTTTTTTTTTTTATAATTAACGCGCACATCAAGGGGTTATGACTACCCTTATAATGTTATAAAAACACAGTGCGAGCATTTAGGAAAATAGGAGAGGATTTGAAAGGAGACACCGATGCACGTTGCTTTTGAAAATTTGTGATTCGTAATGCAGGGGAAATACAGAGCCAGGTAAAGCATTCCACATTCGGGTAGTGCGACTGAAATACGAATCTCTATACTTGACTGTACGTCCGAAGTTGGGCTCAAGGTAAAACTGATGAGCATTCCTAGCGAGGCGGGTGTTGCGGCTAAATTGTTTTAGGGGAGGAATGCAACTGGCTACTTCACTAGAGCACTGTTTGTAAAAAAAGCGATAAAAAAGAGAGAGACAGGTGACGTTTCGACGATGTTCAAGAGAATCAATCGATTCTACGATTGAACTATCACCTATCAATTTTAACGCTCTATTTTGTACCCTATCAAGTAGGCGCAAAGATGTTTGAGAAGCACCTGACCAGATATGAGAGTTATACTCCAGTTTTGGGCGGATGAAGGCCTTATAAATTGTAGCCAGATTAGAAGGGGTGAAGAACTTCCTGCATCGTCTTAAGAAACCTAAGCATTTAGCAGCGTTTTTGGCGACTTCAAATATGTGGTCATTCCAACGAAGATCATCGTTTACACACATACCAAGTACTGACAGCTTTTCGGTTTCTTCGATGCAGGTACCATTCATGGATAATGGCAATGGGGGAATGTTAAGCTTCAACGACAAGAGACAGCATTGAGTTTTCGAAGCATTGAATTCAACTCGGTTCATAAGACCCCATGAAACAATGCTGTCAAGGTCAGAATTAAATGAGCTTATCATACGCAACCGTTCTAGTTCCACATCCGAAGAACAGGGACGTGAATTTGGAAACGAATATGAAAAGCTGAGGGTCGAGTCGTCAGCAAAACAGTTAAGCGGATTAGAAGTTTCAGACAAGAGACCATTAATGAAAATGAGGAAGAGAGTCGGAGACAAAACGGAGCCCTGGGGCACACCAGCATTTATGAAGTGGATATCAGACTTGAAGCCATCCAATACAACTTGTATTGAACGGTCGGAAAGGTAATTTCTAATCCAACGAAGAAGAGACTCATCGATACCAAAAGCACGCATTTTCGATAAAAGAGCCTGATGCCAAACTCTATCAAATGCTTTAGAAATATCTAGCGCAATGATCTTACTTTCTCCAAAACAATGTAAAGATTGGTTCCACTTTTCGGTGAGATAAGCCATCAAATCACCAGTGGACCGTTTGCTACGAAAGCCGTACTGACGGTCATTAAGAAGCTTTCGTTCTTCAAGATATTTCATAAGTTGACGGTTTATCAACGTTTCCATGACCTTGGAAAGAAGGGACGTTAGTGCCTTTTTTAGGGACCGGCTGGGCAAAAGCAGTTTTCCATCTGCTCGGAAAAATCCCAGCAGAATAGGAAAGATGGAAAAGTTTACGCAGTGGTTTTGCCAGCGTAGAAGAACACCTCTTCAGAATAACGGCGGGGATACCATCTGGACCAGCGGATTTATGTATGTTGAGATCTTTAAGGACTCTCGCAACCGAGCGAGTTCGAAAAAATATCTGCTTCATCAAAGAATTTGCAGACTCGAGCTCAGGTGGAGCCAAAATGCTATAAGGAAGTGTCGAGTTGGCAGCAAATTGAGCTGCCAGCAAATGGGCTTTGTCGATGGAGCTGACATACGGAGAGTCATTGAAGACGAGCGTTGGGACCGATGATGTGGTCGAGTTCTTAATATTCTTAACAAAAGACCAAAAGTTTTTACTTCCTTTTGGACACAATAGTATTTTTTGCCTTACCTTTTGGTCATATAAAAACTTGGTCTTCTGTATATGAGTATTGCAGGCGTTCCTGGCGCACTTAAACTTATTTCTGTTTTCTTCGATAGGGTCATTTTTAAAAATCCGAAAACATTTTTCTCTTTCCCTAATCATCTCCCTTCAGCTCGAATCGAACCACGAATTTTCTTTTTGGATGATGCTCTTTGATCTATGCGGAACAAAGTTAGTCATGCCGTTGAGAATAACGTTAGATATCATATCAGCTGATGCATCCACGTTACCGTCGAGAAAGCACAAAGACCAGTTGAAATTTCGAAAGAAATTATTCAGGCCGTCCCAATTGGCTTTCTCATATTGCCATACAGTTCTTTTTGGGACTTTTTCTCTTTTTACTGTGACGGAAACCGGAAAATCTACCGATATGACACAATGGTCCGACGTGCCTAGAGGTGATGACAATTTGACCCTATATTTTTCAGGATGAGAAGTGAGAAACAAATCTAATGTGTTGGCCGAATGGCCAGAAATATCCGGAACCCGAGTGGGCTCATCAACAAACTGAGTTAAAAGATTTAATTCAGCAAAGATCTCAACATACCTTCGGGTGTTGTCTTTCAGTGTGAGGATAAAGGGAAACAATTCTTACTATGGAGTCAGATAGCGCATCAAACTCGTTAGAGGTTGAATTGTTATCTAAATTGGGGCTTCTATAAATAAAACAGTAATGAATGATATGCTTACGGACGGTGAATTTTAACCACATGAAATTAAAGTTAGTATTAGAACAGATGCCGTATTGTGGTAGAAGCTGGTAAGCAATATCATTCCGAACATATACGGCGAGGCCATGGGAGGAAAAGAATAATGGCACTAAGCTATATCCAGGCAGGTTGAACTCTGTGGGATCAGAATCAACACCCACCTGTGTTTCACTCAGTGCCAAAACAGCTGGCCTACATTTTGCAGGGTGAGCGTACACAGCAAAGAAATTCGATCGCAACCCCCTAATGTTGCTAAAATCGACCCGAAATTTACACGACATTACAATTCGCAAAAACACATAAAACAAAATATCAAACGCAGACGCTACCTAAGTCGAACCAACAAGTATAGATCTCGATTGGAGTACACAAGCAAATTACTAGCGGTGTTATGCCCAGCCAGCAACTTGCTTATGGTTCACCAACGGAACCAACACCGTTGATCGACTATTCGCCTCGCAAACTCGCAGCCACAACATTTGCACACACTGCATTGATAAGAAAAAAAATTCAAATCATATGAAATGTGTACAAATGCTGTGTCTGCAAGAGTGGTGCAGGGCAGGAGATGGCACTGAAGGGAACCGCACTTTGTGTTTGGGTTATTGTTGTAATTTTTTTTTCTGGCTATGCCCATGTCACGGTACAGCTCATATAGCTCGTTGTTGTATCTTCTTCTCCACACATTGTCTTCGCATACGGGAACAAGATCATTCGGAGAATTTTTCTTTCGAAACGACCAAGGGTTTCCTCATCCGCTTTCGATAAGGTCCATGCTTCCGCGCCGTAAAGCAGAACTGGGATGATCAAGGTCTTATACAAGGTTACCTTGGTCACCTTCGCAATAATGCATATTTCTGCTTTTCGGTGCTGCTTTCGGTTATGCAAATCCTATAATAAAACTTAAAGCAATAATGATCTCATATAAGGATCCTATAACAAGACTTTTGTTATTTGAACTTTTCACAGTTTCCTGTTTAAAACGGAACTCCTATTAAGGGTTTTCATATAAGTATAAAGCGACTTAAGCTCTTAAATAAGCCTTGTGATGGGACTGTAAATACTTCAAAACAATGGTAAGAGATTAACTCTCGCAAAAAGATTGTTATAGAACTGTAAGTATATGTATATGATCCTGTTACAAGTGCAAAAATTGGTCTAGTTATAAGATTTGAGTAGGTACTTATAAGCTGCAATACTGATCAACTCTTATATTAAAACATTGTCATTGTCATTGAGAGCCGTTTAAGTTCCATAACAAGATATTTATTCTATTTTGATTTATTCTGAAAATATTTCTTACATCATGAGGAGGACAACCTGAAACTAATACTTCATACAAAATTTGATCGAAATCGTCGAAATCGCCGTTTTCGAGAAAAATATGTATTATCATAAAGATTGCATGGCAGGTATACCGTTATTTAAAGACCTATAGACCCAGGTCCAAAAACCATTCTGTAGGCTATCCTATAGTGCAAATTTTGAAGAAAAAGCTGCTTATCGGTTCAGTCTGTAAATCCATATACGGACAGACAGAAAAACAAACAAACAGAATTGCAGGATCCACTTTTTTGTATTCTTTATCATTCTAATGTCCTGTTTAATTGTTATCTCACTTTTTTTTCTGCACGATTTCAAAACTTACCTTATAAAACCTTTAATCGTAAGTAAAAAGTAGCACTTCTAGTTACAAAATCTTTACTTTGGGGCTCCAAATCGTTCCGTACTTGTAACAACCTTAAATAAGATAACCTCCAATTTTTTACAACTGCCTGAATGTGAGTCAGCCATATTTGCTGACGACACAGCAATATCTACATACTTTCATCTCATAAATTTGGTCTCAACATTGAGACGAATCTTAAAAATGCGATAAAAACATTGGAAACCTATTATAACAGGTGGAAAATAAAGCTTAATTTCCAAAAAAAAAAAAAAAAAAGCAATCAAAAGAAAGGTCTGCTATCATCAAAGTAAACAGCTTCAAGTAAGTGGAATTGATATTTGTGGGCAAAAATCAGTTAAGTGTCTCGGTATTTTTCTTGATTCGAAATTGATATTCCAGCAAAAAAAAGCACTAAAAGTGACATATGTTATGTACCTTCTTCTTATTCCACAAAGTCATCTGCAAATCCATATTGATGTACGGATTACCTGTGTGGGGAAATTGTGCAAAGTGTCACATTAAGAAGGAGTTATCGTACACACCTTAAACTAACTTTTTTTTTTCAATCAATCAATTCAATATTCATATTGAATATTTTGCAATGCAAATTTAGGGGAATGTTGTTCAAATGTTACTTCTTACTTTATTATATGCAAGTTTTTCAATAAACAAACACTACCCGTTACCCAAAAATCTAAAAAATATGCCTTTTTCGGTCGAGCTAACTTTAATTTTGCTGAGAATCGCCTTGTTTATGAATCAATTTCTTAAAAAGTGTGAAAATGATAGTTACAGTTTATTTATTTTGAATTGTTGTAAGATTTTATTTACCTATTAACTGAAAAAATTACTATTATTATTGATTTATCGTCCCCTTTCCCTTATTTCTTATTCATTTTTTGTAAACTTTTTGTTTATTACCTATTTTTTTCATATTTATTGGTTTATTTATTTGTTTTCCCTAAATATGTTATGTATTTACCTTTATATTCAATTATTATGTATTTTGAAGTAAAATAATGAACGAACAGACGAACACTATTATACAAAACATAATTACTTCAATGTTCAAATTAACTGATGATTTCGAAATTTTTTGACAGCACTAATCAATTTTCAGTTAAAAAAGAGTCAAGACATAGTTTGCCATGATTGTATCGCTTATATAGCAGTGCTGAGGCACTCCAAACCGTAAAATGAATAATTAATTCCTGAACAAGTCTCAAGTGTATTTTTTTTTTTATTTGTTTTCTCCTTAAGCTGAAGCTTTTAATCGAATGTGGTGAGTAACACACTGCACAGTACCTAAACTTTTTTGGGGGCTTTCTAAATTTCTGTTGTTGTATCAGTGAATATTCCTACAAGCCGACATATTATGCTGATTTTGATCACGCTAATCGATAACACTGGAAAGGAAAATGATTTGTGTGCGAGTTAATTTAAAACAAAAATCGTGTTTAATTGAATTCAATAGAGTGCCTGTTGAAAAGTCCACTTCACTTCCAGCACCAGTGTTACATGAGTACGTTCTTTTGAATTAACTACCCAACGTTGGAGGACAAAGGAAGGGGATACCTACGTGAAAAATTTCAACTCTCATTCAGAATTAAACGAACCAATGGCTTGATGTTTTTATAAATAATTCTGTGAGTATTCACAATATTTCGTTTTTTTTTTCAGTTCCAAATGAAGAGAAAATCAATTGATAGTAATGGTAAATTAGGAAAATGGGTAGATGCAGCATTTTTAACCATTTGAGAGGTACATGATATGAGGTTTGCCGATTCTATACAACTGCATACGCTGAAGACTTAAATGAATCAATCTAAAATCGAATAAGGATTGAGTGGGTTTCAAAGTTTAAAAAAAGGCATCAAGTTTTTTTTTTTCATAGGAAGAATTACTCAAACTTTTTTCAGTCCTAAAAATACGGAGTTTCTGAAATTTTCAAAAATATCAAAAACTCCGCATTTGTTACATCAATAACGGCAACACCTCTGAAAAAAGATGGGTCTGACTGGAAGGCAGAACTTCTTACTGGATCATCTGAAGTCCACCAAAAAGAATCTGTTTTAGTTAAGACCATGAATTAGAACTTAAACGAAGGAAACCCAAAACAAAAAATGAAAATTTTAAAATCTCCTTAATTTCTCTATTAAAAAAAGTTGTACCTATTCGAAAGAACAAATTATTTTGTTCTTTGTATTTTTTAATTGTATTTTAGAGACGTCTGTTAATTTCATCAAGATCGGTTCCGTATTTCCCGAGGAATCTGGTTCACCGATTTAGAAAACAAAGTTTCGAGAAAAACGTGTTTGAAGTTTTGAGAGCAGTAGGCTAGCTGACCTCGAGAGTGTAACTTCTCAGGGCTGTGTGTCTCTAGAATTATAACTCAACTCTAAAATTAGGATAATATTCTAGAAGTATTGGATAATTGTATCAGGCAATAAATTTTTTGAAGTGGTGAAGTCACTTTATCCCTTAAAGATAAACATTTGACCTAGTTATGGCGAAAGTCTATAGATAAATACAGTTGCTGGGTTTCGTTCGGCTCCCAAAAATGTCCTTTTCAATGTGGTTTTGAACCAAAATTGTCCACAGTCGAACAAACTTTCACATTACCGCAGATCTTGGAAAAAAACCAAGAATATAATATCGATTTACATCATCTTTTTATCGATTTCAAGGCCGCGTATGACAGCATTCACAGTGACGAGCTGTACAGAAACATGTCTAGTTTCGGCATCCCTGCAAAACTCGTACAACTATGCAGGATAACTTTGGAGAATTCACGCTGCTCCGTCAAGGTCGGTAAAGAATTCACCAAGACCTTTGATGTTGAAAGAGGCTTTCGACAAGGCGACAAACTGTCATGCGATTTCTTCAACATCATACTTCAAAAGATTGCACAAAACTCAAACATCAGCATCAGAGGAACAATCTTTCAAAAGTCTGTAAAATTACTCGCCTATACAGATGATATTCACGTAATGGTAAGGAAAAATGGGCACAACTGGGTCGCACAAACTTGCGGTTGTGTGCTAAGTACAATACCTAAACCTTAAGGCTGAGTGAAAGGTTTAAGTATTTGTTCTTCATAATATATTTGGTGGTACAGGACAGCCAACTACACATTAATTATGAAAATTGAATTAAATCACGCAAAATATTGAACATAAATTAGATTGAATATTCGAAGGTTTCAAGCGAAAATCTTAAAAGGGAGCGTATCGAAATCACACTTTTCAAAATCCCGTTTTTCAAACATCCCGAAAAAAAGTCTTGAAATCCCGTCTACTAATATACTGTTTCCATACAATCCCCACTTCTAAAATCCCGCTCGATCAAAACCCTTATTTATTCCAATCCCGCTTTTTAAGATCCCGCCAATCCCGTTTTTTTCTGTACAAACAACAAAAAAAAAAGACAAAAAATTAGTAAAACCGGTTTTTCACGTCGCATTGCTCATAGCACACAATTACAATAAAATTATAAGAAATATTGTTGATCATTATTAGTTCCTTTCCTATGTTCTTTTTTTAGTGAACCATTTGCATTTGATATGCTAATAATCTATTTTGATAATTTGAATTTTTGTTATTAGCTTAGTGCTACAATAAATGTATTCCAAGCAAATCACTTGTTGCTTCCTTTATCTTGATATCCTTATCCCGCTTTTGCATTCAAAACTAGTTGTTTTATTTAAAAAAATCGCGCAATTCAAATAAACGGGATTAAAAAAGGCGGTATTTTAAGAGGCGGTATTTTAAAAAAGCGCGATTTTTAAAAACGCTATTCTAGAAAGCAGGATTTGAAAAACGGGGATTTTAATAAGCGGGAACATAAAAACTGGAATTTCAAAACCCAACCCGAAAATACCATTCTTTTGCCGTTGCTGCGGTCAAAATAATAGTAGTGTGAGTAAAGTAAAAAGCATTGCACAGATTGGTATTTTTCCACTTTGTATTGCGTTGATAGTGAAAACCCGTTATACTTTAATTGTTTTATATGATGGAAAAGGATCTCGTCAATATGTAAGAAGACCTCCAAACACCGAATATAATCCACACTTTACAATCATAATGGTATGGGCATGTTTTTTCTTCTACGGAGTTGGACCCATAAATCGGATTGAAAGCATTGGGGATCAGCATCTCTATGTTAGGATAATGCAGGAAGTAGTGCTGCCGTATACTGAAGATGAAATGCCACTGAAATTATCGTTCAGTAAGAACCAATGGTTCCAGGAAAGTAAAGTAGATGTGATAGAGTAGTCCGTTCAGTCTTCGGACCTTAATCCCATCGAAAACCTATAAAGCGCTGTAAAAAAAATATGCTTCTAGATGTAAACCAAGCAACAACACAGTCCTTTGGGAAGCGTTACAGCAATCATGGAGTTCGATAAGCACAGAAAGGTGTGGAAACCTGATAAACTCTATTTAACGTCTTTGTACTGCTGTTATAGCTAACAAGCGACATGCAACTAAATACTAATTAAAGGTACGAACACTTAGCCACATATTGTAATAAAAATGTTGACCTAATTTTTCAATTTCGTAACATTTCAAGGTAGATTTTCCTACCACTACTATTTTTTTGACCGCTGAATTTCAACATCTGTTCAATAAACTTGCAACTATCGGATAATAATATTAAACTAATGTTTTTTTTTTTGTAAATAAAAGCTTAAAACACCACTTTGAAAACCATACGTTATTGGTTTTTTAAATTAGAATTGACGGATAAGTTTTTTTCAATTTTGTTGTTTCGTAAGCTCAACAATACTACTATTATTTTGACCGCAGCTGTACATATAAATTATAAACCCAAATTTTATCCAAATCATTGAAACCAATTTTAAGAAACCGGTTTTTTATTTTTTATTTTTTAGTTTTTATTTTTTTAAGGTAAGGTTTTATAAGACTTCTGTACTTGAGTTAATTAAGTTAAATGTATTGACAAAAGATTTGAAGTAAATCAAATGTACGATTTTGAAAATATTCGAAAAAAAAATTTCTTTTTAAAAATTTAATGAAAACTCGAAAAAACTAGATTTTTTGAATATTGATATGCAAATCTTCTTAAACAAATTAGGACTTTTAAAATATGAAATTTCGTCAAAATCGTGCTAGGCTTTAGTGAGAAAGTCGGTTAAAAAAAAACGGTACTAAGGGGGGTACCGTTTTTAGACTTCTCCAAAAATAAATTTTTCATTATAAGAATAGCTATTAAAAAATAATCCCTAACTTAAAATTTTATCAAAATTATCGAAGCCGTTTTCGAGAAAAATAAAGGTATTATCTTATAGGTTGTATGGCGGGTATACCGTTATTTCAAGACCTAGACACCCAATTCCGAAAACCTATCTGTAAGCTACTTCAGAGACCATAACTACAAATTTTGAATAAAATCGGTCAAGCGGTTCAGGCTGTAGATCCATATACGGACAGACAGACAGACAGAATTGCAGGACCCGCTCTTTTCGTATTCTCTAACATCGTAATGTCATGTTTAATTGTTATCTCAGAATTTTTTTTCTACACGATTGCAAAATTTGCTTTATAGTACTTATAATCGCAAGTAAAATGCGTGATGTCATAGGTGCTTTTGCGAGCATTGAAAAAGAAGCGGCAAAAATGAGTTTTGAGGGCAAAACGAAGTATATGTTGTCATCAAACAAGGACACAGAACATCGACGAATTAGACAAAACGTCTCAATAGACAGACATAACTTCGAGGTAGTACAGGTCTTCATCTACCTAGGATCCGCTTTATAGACACGGATAACAACATCAGTGCGGAGATCAAACGGAGAGTAACTGCTACCAGCCGTCGCTTCTTTGGGTTAAGAAAACAATTGAGAAACAAAACCCTCTCCAAAAAAACCAAGGTAGCCCTGTATAAGACCTTGTTCATCCCAGTACTATGCTTTACGACGCGGAAGCATTGGACCTTATCGAAAGCGGACAAGGAAACCCTTGGTCGTTTCGAAAAAAAAAATACTCCGAATGATTTTTGGTCGCGACCTCGTCTTCGGTGGTGGATCTGAATACACATAATTCGGCTGGTTCATATGGTATCCCCGCTGTTATTCTGAAGAGGTGTTCTTCTACGCTGGCAAAACCACTGCGTAAACTTTTCCATCTTTTCTATTCCGCTGGGCTTTTCCCGAGCAGATGGAAAACTGCTTTTGTCCAACCGGTCCTTAAATAGGCGAATCTTCCACCCCTTCCAATTACCAATATTATATTAATATTATACCAATAAATAGTCCAATTGCACTAACGTCCCTTCTTCCCAAGGTCATGGAAACGTTGATAAACCGTCAACTTATGAAATATCTTGAAGAACGAAAGCTTCTTAATGACCGTCAGTACGGCTTTCGTGGCAAACGTTCCACTGTTGATTTGATGGCATATCTCACCGTAAAGTGGAACCAATCTTTACATTGATAGAGTTTGGCATCAGGCTCTTTTATCGAAAATGCGTGCTTTTGGTATCGATGAGTCTCTTCTTCGTTGTATTAGAAACTACCTTTCCAAACCGTTCAATACAAGTTGTATTGGATGGCTTCAAGTCGGATACCCACTTCATAATTGCTGGTGTGCCCCAGGGCTCCATTCTGTCTCCAACTCTCTTCCTCATTTTCATAAATGATCTCTTGTCTGAAACTTCTAATCCTCTCAACTGTTTTGTTGACGACTCGACCCTCAGCTTTTCATATTCGTTTCCAAATTCAGGATGTGGAACTGGAACGGTTGCGTATGATAAGCTCATTGAATTCTGACTCTGACAGCATTGTTTCACGGGGTCATAAAAACCGAGTAGAATTCAATGCTTCGAAAACTTAATGCTGTCTCTTGTCGTTGAAGTTTAGCATTCCCCAATTACCATTATCCATGAACGGTGCCTGCATCCAAGAAACCGAAAAGCTGTCACCTGTCAGTACTTGGTATGTGTGTAAACGATGATATTCGTTGGAATGACCACATATTTGAAGTCGCCAAAAACGCTGCTAAATGCTTAGGCTTCTTGAGACGATGCAGGAAGTTCTTCACCCCTTCTGATCTGGCTACAATTTATAAGGCCTTCATCCACCAAAAACTACTGGAGTATAACTCCCATATCTGGTCAGGTGCTCCTCAAACATCTTTGCGCTTACGTGACAGGGTACAAAATAGAGCGTTAAAATGGATAGGTGATAGTTCAGTCGTAGAATCGACTGACTCTCTTGAACATCGTCGAAATGTCACCTGCCTCTCTTTCTCTTTTATTGCTTTTTTCACAATCAGTGCTCTAGTGAAATAGCCAGTTGCATTCCCCCCCCCCCCCCCCCCCCCCCCCCTGAAACAATTTAGCCGCAACACTCGCCTCGCTAGGAATGCATCAGTTTTACCTTGAGCCCAATTTCGGATATACAGTCAAGTATAGAGCTTCTTATTTTAGTCGCACCACCCGTATGTGGAATGCTCTACCCGACCCTGTTTTTCCCCTACATTACGATTCACAAAAATTCGAAAGCAACGTGCATCGGTGTCTCCTTTCAAATCCTCTCCTATTTTCCTAAATGCTCGCACTGTGTTCTATATCATTATAAGGCTAGTCATAACCCCTTGATGTATGCGCTAATTATAAAAAAAAAAATGCCGCAATCAAGTGGAGGGAGAGCTGAACCGATTAAGAGTGCAAAACTGGAGAGAGCTCGCAGGAAATCAAAGTCGTTATAGAAGGATGTTGGTTGAGGCCCTGGTTCTATAGTTTTAAGTCTTTGTTTTTTTTTTTTTCTAAGTTCTTGTTTTTAGGCCTTTGATAGAATTCAAAATAAGATCAAAAGAATCTTGGTTTTTCGAAAATAAAATATTTTTCCTTTGTAATAATGTAGAGATCCTGAAATATATATACAAACACTAGCTGACCCGGCAAACGTTGTTTTGCCATGTAAATAAAAATAATTATCTACTATAAGCGTGCGGGGAAGTATTTATAATCGAATGCATTATAAAGAATAAAAGTATGTTTTATTTAGGTTAATAAATAAATCTTTATTAGAGTAACGAATATATTTTAAATAACAGTCTTTGATAGCTATCTAAACATCAAAAATAAATATTTATATTTTTACTATCAATTATGGCAGTTAAAAAAAAAAATTAATCTCTTAGCGCAATAGAGTGTACAATATTTTTGGTTAGTCCGTGTTTAGCCAACACAAACAAACTGGATGGTTTTCCCACGCGAGAACATCCCACATATAGTTGTCCGTGGGAGAAGCATGGTGTTTCCAAATCTAAGCCACATACAGACAATGTTTGTCCTTGTGACTTATTGATTGTCATAGCGAATGCCAATCTAATTGGGAATTGAGTGCGTTTGAATTCAATTGGCACATCTGTATGAATCATAGGGATTCGTGGCAGCAACACATTTTCGCCTTGAAACTTGCCATTCAAGATGATGGCTTCAATAACGTTTTTCATTAATTTTTTAATGACTAATCGTGTGCCATTACATAGCCGTGGTGGGTTTAAGTTTCGAAGTAGAATAATCGGAGATCCAACCTTCAATTGTAAATGATGCGGTGGCATGCCTGGCAAATCCAATGAATTTAAGAACTCAATTGGATAATTCACAGTCTCGTTGGTATCGCAAACTGCATCGATAGATTTATATGACACCAAGTCCCCAGGCAACAGCTGTTGTATCTTTAAATTTAACCCATTGACGTCCACATTTTTAGCTGCCAAGATCGCTCTTTCTGCCAGCCACTTATGATTTGCATATTGTGTGTGTACGTCGGGAAATATGTGATCGATGAGACTATTTTGCGAGTCGATGATTGTGCAGAAGTCCGTCTGTAATTTTATGCAACCAGTATTTTCATGTACAGTAACTTTCCCATCGCCAATATCTAACAGTTGTTTAGAGAAAGTTTCGGCGGATGGATCCTGAAGCATTTGAACTCGCATGTTCACCGTCAGTTGTACTTTTTCAACATTACGCCATATTCGCGATGATTTTAAGCATGCGTTTATTTCATCAACGTAGGTTGAACGCGGAATAACGGGAAGTGTTTGTCTGAAATCACCTGAAAGGAGTAACAAAGTGCCGCCAAATAGTTTATCGTTGTTTTTTATATCCTTTAATGTCCTATCCAATGCCTCAAGCGAATGTTTGTGTGCCATAGTGCATTCATCCCAGATAATAATTTTAGATTGTTTCAGCACTGTGGCCATAGACGATTGTTTTTTTATGTTGCACATTGCATCTGGATTATTTTGAATGTTTAACGGCAGCTTAAATGCTGAATGAGCTGTTCTGCCTCCATCTAATAAAGTTGCTGCAATGCCAGAAGATGCAACGGCCAATGCGATGCCATTTTTTGATCGTATCTCGGCCAGAAGTAGCGAAATAAGAAATGTTTTGCCAGTCCCACCTGGTGCATCTAAAAAAAAGAATCCTCCTTGTCCTGCTGAAACTGCCAGCATGATGCGGTCGTAGATAATTTTTTGTTCATCATTAAGTAGTGGAACATTGCGGCTAACAATGCTCGCCATTTGTACAATATCGTACTGTAGTTCACGATTCATATCTGTGTTGAGTAAATCAGATGCACTTCGATTCGGTGAGCTCATACCGAAATGACTGATTTGTAAATTCCCAATAGCAATGCAAAGATCCTCGATAGCAATCAATGCTTCATTGTACATTGCTTCACTGAATGATATTGTTAGATCGTTGCACCTTGTACGATGTCGATACAATATATCATCAGTCATTGAATCTTTGTGATTATCCCACAACATTTGTGCTCGGGCCGGGAAACATGTAGTCAGTACTATAGCAAATAGTAGACGAATTTGTGTTCCTGTGCAGTTTAATGCTGCTTCAGCAAGCATGCTGTCCCAATGATTGTCGTCTTCTAGCAAGCCTAGAGCAAGGCATGCATCTTTATACGTAGGATATTGTTGTCCATCTACCTTCCGTATATCTTGAAATGACAATGGTCCGGTGACATAAACCAACAATAGTCGCAGATAAAAGCACTCAGTCTGCCTTGGATTGACGGTATATACACGACCCAAACTATTTGATTTGAATAAACCGGGGCACGCATCAACTGGTATCCCTTGCTTGCGGGGTATCCATTTTTTCGATTGTGCCCATGTAAAATACCGCGGAACTTCAGAATAGAGCATTGTTTGTGCGAAGGCACCAAAAGCATCCGCACGATTGCACAGTTTAAAAAATTCTGTGAGCGTAGTTTTCGGTGGATTTATAGCACGATCAAGCGCTGTATCGTTCGTGAAATATACGCGCTGGCCATTTTCAAGATGGACAGCTAAATGGATAACTGCTGGATCCCGTTCATGAATTGGGAAACCGAAAATACGCCAGGCAGCTTCATTGGAACTGATATACCGGCCAATTTGGTAATTCGTAATTTCATCATTTTGATTCAACGGAGGAGAATGAACATTATTATTTTCAATCCGAAATACAGCCATATCACTTCCTTTATTCACATACTTGCAAATATATTTGATACTCTTCACCGAACTGCATGACTCAACATTAATATGAGCATTAAATGTTTTGCTCAGCAGAGGAGAATATGGTACCAACCAACGATTATCAATGTCGATGTCTGCGTTGTTGATAGTTTTAATGAAAGATTGTCCGCCATTTTCGGTACTTCTTCGACGATATATTGGATATCCGTCAACATGTGTGACCGTATCGTTAGCGAAATCTTTAGGAAAACGCTTTGTACATTTTCCATCTACCATGCAAGGTGATGAACGATTCAGATTTCCGCATGGACCATGAATCATGTTTGTAGTGACGATATCAAACAGTAATTGATCAGTAGACGGATCTGGAATCTCTGCAGAAATCAAACTATCGATGTCTTCTGCACGTATTTTGTCGACGAACCATATTAAAATGTGTGCATGAGGTAATCCACGCTTTTGCCACTCAACTGAATACATCCAACAACGTGTGGGGCCAAATACATGCAATTTGGTAATGAAGCTGATTAAAGACTTTAATTTTTTGTTTAAACACACGTGCTGTAATGTCATGACGATGTATTGCATTTTGTCCTGGCAATAGCAATGATGTAATTTCCTGCCATTTTGGATTACATGTAAAAGTAATGAAAAGACACGGTCGTCCATATTCACGCACGAAAGTCATAGCATCCTGAATGTATTCTTGCATGTGACGTGGACTACCTACGTACGATGATGGTAAGATAACAGAGTTACCAATTTCGGCAGTGTCAGCGTTGTTCGCAATAGCATCTCGCAAGTGAATATATTCTTCTGCACGCAGCTTCTGTTGATTATATCGCAAGTATCGTAGTCGTTCACTCTCTATCTTCGCATACATGTCGACCATAAATTGTTTGCAAAGCTCACGACATCGTAAAATGATATTATCACGGCCACGTTTAATCATCAAACGATATGAATAAAAATCCTTCGAGCTAACGTTCTTATTTGTTTCAGCTCCTGTAATCATATATATTTAAATTAATTGAAAATTTATTCTTTAATAATAAAATAGTTGTGTTCTTAATAATGAAAGAATTACCTGTTACAGGATCCCGTTGTTTAATGTTTACGCAATATCCATCTTGTCCCTTCCAGAAAATTAGTGGATATTGGAGAGCGTCATATGAACGATGGGTATCACTGATGAACTGAAGATCATTATTTCTTCTTCGAATCACGATTTGTCGCGTAGCTGTACGGTCGCCAACCATAATTCCAGCAACGTCGTCAACAACAGGTGCGTTGAATCTACGTACATGCTCTCCAGCTGGTGTTCTATCAGGATTGATGACAATAGCGTGATTATCATTTTGTAGCTTCGGCATGTGTGATTTGAAGAATTTTAATAATTCATTGTGCTCATTTAACAGAGCGTCCAGCTCGCTGACGATACGCCTGGCAAAAGGTGAATTAAGATTATGGTAGTCGCAACGTGCATCCACGCGATTGGCGAGTGCACGTTCGGAATCCTCGCCACCCATAAAGTATATTTGTAAAAATTTATGAGGTTCGTTTGGCATTGGTAGCAATGAGCCCACTTTGTGATAAACTTGGCCTTTGATTTTGAACGTGGAATTAAATTGTTGACCGTTTGCAGCAGTATTGTTAACTATTTCTGTTGCTCCAAATGATGTCATTTGGAAACATGAATTGAATTTGCGAATTGACTTCAGGAATAGGCTAGAATCTGCATCTGTACCGATAAGTAAACCGTGCAATGGTTCAGGTGGTGTTTCAATTTCGGTTAGTTGTATTTTTCCTGATGAGCAACACATCCCAACTGGCTCATTTTTAAATTTAAGTGCATGACAATGCGGGCATTCCTTTTCCAAAGTACCAATAACCACTTTAGAATGATTATAGTATTCAACATCCGGCTCGTACTGGAACGCTAGTCGAAGAAATAAATTTGACGTAAATGCTCGATGAACTTGTTGGCGTTGTTGGTTAATTCCTCTACGTCCATCGACTATGAATCTGCGATTTTCTCTTCGTTCTAGTTGTCTTTGTTGATTTTGTACATCTCGTGCTTCTTGTGATCGTAATTCACGTAACTGCGACATTCTCCTACGCGCATCAGCATTGACTTCTTGAATTTGTTCGCTTGATCTTTGTACTCTTTCATTTAGCCTGGCTCTAGAATTGATCGTTCGACTACTCAAATTGGCCCCTTTGCGTTTTGTTGGCATTGTAGTTAATAAATCCTTTTATCAGTGTATTGATAGAAAACAGTGACTTAATTTAAACAGTTTTCATTTGCTTATTATTTGACTTACCTTTCACAATAATAAAACAGGTATATTTATTGACCACGTATGTATACGTCTTCGTTTTAATTTATTAACCACGTACACGTTTTCGTTTTGATTTAAAACAATTCCCAAAAAATGCTAAGTACAATATATACAGGTACGGTAATGGCCGTGGTTGGCGGGAGCTTACAACACGTGTTTTAAATAAATTATTGCAATGGAAATTAATGATAATTTTATCATGACAGTAAAATTAATATGAGAGTTGCAAAGGAAAATTAAAATAATAGATATAACAGTGACTGCTACGATTGATACATGGCTGAAAAATGTATAGTAGGAGACCGGCTTCGTCCTCATCCCTACTACGTAATGTTTGCTGGATAAGTGGTGACACCTGGTGGGGATAACTGATCGATTGATAGTTTATCAGTAGTCGAACGGTGAGGGCGGGAGATCAAATTGAATTTAAAAAAAAATCATAATTAAAGGAACTTGAAATTATAATATCTGGATAGGAATTAACAAATAAAAAATAGGGATTGGTCGTAGAGGGGTGAAAAATTTAGAGTAATATGATATTTTTTATTGTAAGTCATCAAAAAATAAAAAAAAAAATTTGCCAAAAAATTAAAGTTTTTAATTAACAAATAATAAATAAGGGTTGATCTCAGAGGGGTGAAAATTTAGGGTTGTATGTATTTTTGTATGCTGTGTCATAAAAAAATAAAAACAAAAAATTTTGCTTAAAAAATAAAAAAAAAATTTAGGGGTGAACTACCCTTAACATTTAGGGGGATGAAAAATAGATGTTGGTCGATTCTCAGACCTACTGAATACGCATATAAAATTTGGTAAAAATCGGTCGAGCCGTTTCGGAGGAGTTCAAGTTCGAACATCGTGACACGAGAATTTTATATATATGATATTAGATAGATGTAGGCCAATAGGCATTATTTTACGAGATACATAATTATTCAAAAATTAATCGCAAAGATAGTTAGTTCACTATTACAATGTACGACACATACAGCTATGGACAAAGAAATAGCACACTCATTCATTTTCTTATGAAAACTGCATTTATTTTTTTCTTTTGAACTTAAATAGTTTATTTCCTATTTTATGACATGAAGTGACGTCTAAGGATTAATAATAATTAGTAATAGGGAATTATTTCTTTACAATTCAATTTTTAACAATATATTTTGCAGTGATGATCAAATTTCTTGTGGACAAGAAAATAGCACACTTGCCTATAGTCGTTAAAAAAAATTATTTTTAGTGAAAATATTTTTTTTTTTCTTAAATTTTCAAGTTAGTTCTTAGTTGGTTGACCACGATTTTTTAAAGTTGCTTGGCACCTCCTTGGTAAGCTTTCAACTAACGCCTGGCATCTACTTTGCGGGATAGAGTACCAAGCTTCTTTGATTCCGGCCCAAAGTTCGTTTGAATTTTTAAATTTTGTCTGCCCAATTTTGACTTTAACATCATTCCACAAGTGTTCTATGGGATTAAGATCGGGACTTTGAGCTGGCCAGGTTAGGACATCGATTTGTTCATCCACGAGCCAAGCTTTTACTATATTTGATGCGTGTTTGGAGTCATTGTCATGCATGAAAATCCACTTAATTGGCATGAACTCAAAGGAATATGGTTCCATTGTATTCTTCAGTATAGCAAGATAAGCGAATTTATCCATTTTGACATCAATCCTCACCAATGGTCCCACCCTATGCCAGTAAAACGCACCCAGACCATTAAATTTCCCACTCCATGTTTCACCGTCTTTAAAGTATACTTAGGATTGTACGCTTCGCACTTAGGACGATACAAAAATTGCGGTACTTTTTAGGCTTGATAGACTGCATTTGTTTATCAAATCTACATACCCGAAGAAAAAGAAACATCACAACCATTTCACAGTGTGCTATTTCTTTGTCCATAGCTGTATATCTACTCTAACACGTCAAAATGATGTCCCTACGATACTTTTTTATATTTTACTGGCAACACTGCATAATTGGTTGTATCTCACAATGAATGAAATAACGATTTCCTACCCAATGCCTGCGAAAAAAGTGTCTTTACTTCACTTTCGCACTTCAAATGCTTTTTGTGAGGAAGATCAAAGAACATAGCTTCTTCATCAAGATACAAAAGCTGCTTCTTTCAGAAAAAAAGCACCTCAAAGAAAAGATGAAATATGCTTTGCGAAAAAGCTAATTAATATTCACGTTATTTGTTTGAGTCTGCCTTGAATTTCCTTACACCCCGGGCTATTACTTTACTCTTTTTATTTTCTTACTTTTTTTGCATTCTTTCCAAGGACACTTTTTCTTTGTCATCATCAGTACCTATGAAGAATAAAAATTGAAGTGTGATAAAAAAACATTTTGAGTGAATTCAACGACGACTTTGACATTGCTAGTACTTAAAATAAGTGTACTCGAGAGGTTAACTTGTTCTACCATGTAAAGAGAGTTCAAAGCCGCAAATGACGCTTGTTTTATTTGATTTAATTAGCAGAAAAATTTTAGGTATTACCACTTACAAATAAAAGGGTTTTATAGTAATTGAAAAAGCGATTTCTCTTCCGAGTCTTTCCTTTTTGATATTTTTTTTATATTTTTTAACTCTTGTTTTATAATTGAAACCCATATTGAGGGGTTATGAAATTTTATAACACAGTGAGAGCATCTCAGAAATGAAAGACGATTAAGAAGGATATACAAATACACATGGGTGAGATCGGCTCGGGTAAACGCCTCATTCAGGTAGAGCGGCAGAAATATGAGTCTCGATATGTCCGAAGTTGGATGCGATATAAAACTGATGAGAACTTTAATGGAAGCGGGTGTTTCGGCCAAATTTGCTTCAGAGTGCTATTTGAGAAAAGCAACAAAAAGATGGACAACTAATGACAATGATCAAAAGAAAGGTAGTATTGGACTGCAAAACTCTCTTAATTGCTTTAGAAATATCAATCGCAATATTCTTACTTTGTTCATGTAAGCAACAAATCATCAGTGGACATTTTTCTAGAGAGTCGTACTGTCGGTCATTATAAAGCTTCTCCAGATTTTTCATGAGAGTACAGTTTACTAACTTTTTTTTTTGATAGAAAAGAAGCTTCTGCAATTGGATGGGCTTCGAAAAGTTTCGAAATAACACTCAAATGCTCAAGAGATGCCAATTGTATCCCGGGGCCCGGGGGACTCGCTTTTAGGGGTTTCGGGCATACATACATATTTCGCAATGGTTTACTGAATCTTATAAATAATTTTAAATGTGTATAAACTTGTTGAACCCACCGCAGTACAAAATTTCAGTCTGAATTTAAATAAGTCCCAGTGTAAACAACCCGTTCAATCGAAACAATTTAGAGTGTGAACTGCCCAAATCTCTGCTTTGCTGGATGTACATATTCATTTCAAACTGTTTCAATTGAAAAGTATCGTTGCTGCAAATATTTCAAATTTTATGAAGCTGCAAACAATGAATACTATAAAATCGAATAGACGGCAGAAGCCATCATACTCCCGTAAGAACTTTTATCTTTAAATAGATTTTTTAATCCTATTTTTAATTATTTTCAAAAGGACTCATTTTTTCATACAAAAGGCCTCATTAATAATGCTGGTTGCGACAACACAGCTTGAAAGTATTGAGCAAGACGCAAATTGTGCTGAGAGCCAATAGGCTTTATCGATGGATTTAGGATTTAGCATTCGGAGAATAGTTGATAGTTGAGTATTAGAACCTATGAGGTCATGCTTTTGCTCATACTCGTCATTTTGAAATCTGACAACTATTGTAAAAGTTGTCAGATTTCAAGCACTCTTCTGTCATTATTACTCCCAAAATGTTTTGAAATCAAAAAAAAAAAAATGATTGCATACCGGAAATTAATTAAATTTAGCCAATTTGCAAAAAAAACAAGCATAGACTTATATCATTATAAACTTGTGATCTAGCATTTGCCATCTGTAATCAGGCTTTTGCTATTTGTTTTCTGTAATCTGTCACTAGTATTATAATATCCTATTGTGTTTAGCCAGCAATCTATGTGTTCTGTTATTAAGAACTACCACTTATACTAGACTGTAAAAACAACGCTTATTTGGGTGTGGACTAGTTGCTAGAGTAAGATTCAGGGAACAGGGTTCTCAGTCATCCACATCAGCGATAAGTTTGCCAACATGAGATAACCTAATATAGGCCCACGCCCCCACAAAAGAGAAATACGAGATCTCCAAAGATGGTTTCCACAAGCTCTTCGTAGTGTCCCAGACATGACGTGAAAATCGTTGTTGGTAATTTAACAAGGGAAGAAGGACATCTTTAGAAAAAAACTCAGTAAGCATAGCCAGTATAAAAAAACTAAAAAAAAAATTGATTTTGCTGCGGGTCTAAGTCTTGTTGTTGGCAGTACATGCTGAAGTAAAAAAGTAAAAAGTAAGTAAGTAAGTAAGTGAAAATCAGGCAACCCTAAGCCTATGGAAGCTCAACTTAAATGCAGTCTTAGAGTTTGTTATTTCTACAAAAAATTAAGTCTAAGATTAGGTCTCTACCATCAGTATTGACATAGATATCGAATTTAACACAGGTCAGGGTACACCAAAGTTAGCCTTTTCTTAAATTGCCAAAAAGTGATGTCAAAGTTGAGAAACGATATTTACTGTATAACAATTTTTTTCTTAGAATATGACCAAGAATCACATCCCAAAGTATGTAAAACGAATTACGGAACACCCTGTATAGTCTACATATCTAATATGTTCTTCTTTTTATCTTTTTTTTTAATTCATTTTTATTTTATTATCTTATAGCAAAAATGTTTAAAACTAGCTTATATGATAACTTAACTAACTAACTGATCCTACATGGCCTATGTTACTCAGGGGCAATGAAGCGCTCGGTGCTCCAACGGTGACAGAATTTTTGGAATCGGTCCAGTATTTTCCAAGCTCCGGGTTATGCCACCGTTATGGTTTCCGTTCCCGAGGGAATGGAAAGGAAATATTGCGTATGTCATTTCTCAGGTTATTGACCTTTTATTTTTGAATTTCATTCAAATCGGCTCAGTAGTTTTGGAGTCTTTTCAATACAAATACAAAGTTCTCTCTTTACGTTCCCGTTTCCATTCCCGTGGGAATATGGAATGAAATATAAATAAACGTTCCTCTTTTATTACTCTATCTTCTTCTTCTTTTCATTTCCGGCGTTACGAGTAGTGATCTTGAAGCGATTACAACTCTCCCACTTTTCTGCTTCACACTAGTGATCCGCCTGTGGGGTACGCCGCGTTGACCTCAGAAAGCGTCGGCAAGCCTCCCGGTTTTGGATTGTTCCATGTCTGAGGCCAACCAAATGCTGCTGTTTTTGCATTTGCTTGTACCAGAAGTGTTTTGGCCTGCCTTTTCTTTTTCGTCGCGAATTTGTTGAAACGTTGTACGATATTGCCTTTTGGACGGAGTTCTGCGGATCTCTTCTTTTGAACATGACAATACCAACTGAGCCGGTTGTGCTGAATTTTGTCCAAGATGGTACTTTTGAAATGAAGGCTTCCATGGATCTTAGTACTTCTAATTCGATCAAGCTTTGTTACTCCTGCTGTCATCCGAAGCATCTTCATTTCGGCTGCCTTCAATTTGCTCTCATACTTTTTGTACATTGTCCAACATTGTGAACCGTATGTCAGAGCTGGACGGACAACTGCTGTGTAGAGTCTTCCCTTCAGCTTAGGGGGCATTTTTCGATCACAGAAGATAGCGGAGTTTTCTCGCCACTTCATCCACCCTACGCTTACTCGATGATTGATGTCGTCATCACAAGTTGCTTCACTATTGATCATAGATCCCAGATATTTAAACTTTTCACACTTGGGAAGCACATTTCCATTCAAATAAATGTCTGGAATAGGCTTGTCTGGATCAGAAAAAGGGTAGCACAGGTATTAAGTCTTTTTAGCGCTAATACGGTACCCATTTCCTTCCAGAACATCAATCCAAACGTCAAGTGCTCGTTGCAGGGATGTAGGATCCTCGCTTATGATGGCTCCATCGTCAGCAAAGAATAATTGTTTTACTTTATTGTCCGTTACTTTTCCTTCGAGCAAACAATCCAGAACAGCAATAAGGAGCAGTGGACTCAAGACACTTCCCTGATGTACACCTACTGTTATTTGGAATTCTTCGGTGACTCCAGCTGGGCATCTCACTTTTGTAACTGCTCCCTCGTACATGTCCATAATTATTCGCACATAGGCTTCAGGAACTCCTCGGTGTCTGAGGGCCACCCATATCAGATCTCGTGGTTGTCGATCGAATGCTTTTTCGAAGTCAACCAACACAATATGCAAATCCTCTAAGGCATCTCGGTGTTTTTCCATAATGATCCTTATACTTTGGATTGCGTCTGTAGTTGACTTACCCGCGACAAACCCGCATTGGTCATCAGACAGCCTTATTATTTTCCGCAGTCGGCTATCCAAAACCCGCTCAACGATCTTCATAGTGTGGGACATCAACTTGATCGAACGATAGCTGTCACAGCTTCTGGTATCTCCCTTTCCCTTGTACATTGGAAGAAGAAAACTTTCCCTCCATTGATTAGGCAAACTGTCAGCTCTTATAAGTTTGGAGATGAGAATCGTGAGCCATCTCAACCCGATGTCTCCCATATTTTTCCAAAATTCATATTACTCTATCTATTAAAAAAAAAATCGCTGAGAAGTTTTAGAGATCTAATCGAACAGACAGCGAAGACTTTGTTTTATACTATGTGTAATGTGTATCTACCCTGTAAGGATAAGGATATAATTAATATAAGATATTGACGAGATTATATAGAAGAATTAAGAGCTTTTGCTTGTGGGTCCTAGCTAGAAAATACCAACAACAAATATAGGCACACAAAAACTCTTTCCTTTTTATTTTTCTACTAGCTGTGCCCGCGACTTCGTCTGCGTGGAATAGTGACTTTTGGCAGCATTTTTAATTTGTAAGGCTAATTATTTTGCAAATAAAACACATTCATGCATTAAAGTAATCTATACTTCTTAAATTCAGTTGGATAGTCGGTGGCTTCTTCTTCATTTGTGACGCAGTCAATAGATTTGAATGAATGCATTGTTCCAATGATCTTATTTTGAATTATGTAGTTCAGGTCATCTACATCTTTATTCTTAGCCGCTAAAATTGCTCGCTCACTCAACCATTGATTACTTTTGTAGTTTGAAATAATGTTTGGAAGTACATTGTTGATAAGTTCATCTTTTGATGAGACAAAACTACAGAAATTATTTGGAAATGATATCAATCCGTTCGATTCATCGACAGGTACTTGGCTCTTGACAATTACCGATAGTCAGCAATTGCTCAGAAAAATCTTCAGCAGATGTATCATTAGTGTAATGCTTTTCCAAAAATTAACTGTCCTGATATTTTGCCACGCAATGGTAAACACGTCTATTTGTTACGTGGTAAGTTCGTGGTACGAATCCCAAAAACATCTAACTGTTTTTAACGGATATCACCTTTCCCGAGGAATTATCAAGTCGTTTGGTAGTACATTACACACTGCCAATAAAAGTACTTTCTAACTTAACTGTTCAGAGTCGGCATTGCATTGTAGGTCCTTGACAAAAAACATTTATTTTTATTTTTTTTTATCTCGGTTGTGAACTACTTAAATTTTTGTGTAGATATGGATCTAAGATCACCAACTGTTAGAAACTCTCTCAGGGTCCCCCAAATCCGTAAATATTTGATTTCGATCTTGAAATTGTATTGAGGATGTTTTCTTTTCCTTTGACTTCTGAAGAAAAGTTAATTATAACGTTAGGTTTTAGAACATTCGCATTGACTAAAGATCATTTCCGAAAAATGTGGATTTTTTAGAGAGCTTTCCCCTGGAAGTACCTAGTACCTACTCTCTACTCCTTTTATAATATCAATTGCACTTTGCACATTCGTATTTAGATTTTTAAAGTCACTCTTCATATAAGAAACAACGATGACAAACGAAAAAAAAATGCTGAACCTAGTTCAAATGCGACCTGCACTTGCAAAACATTTCACAGTTTTTCAATTATTGCCGTTAATCACACGGATACACGCTATACACCACCCAAGATGAATACTGCACACTGCACATCCAACTAAGTATTTCTAATTCAATGCCGACCTAAAGTCTGACAGAATTAATTATAAATAAAAAAAATAAACAGAGGCTTCGCTCTGTTCTTCATTTATTTGTTTCGTACGTTGTGTTACGAAACTGACCTATAAGAAAGAGCGTCCACCTCAGTCCTGGATTAACGGTTAGGCAGAATAGGCAGTTGATTAGGGCAACCGATTTTAGGGGGCCCCCGAAAAATGAAAAAGACTTCTAAAATTTTCTTACAAACATAACATTAGTAATTAGAACTGAAAATAAATTTTACTCAAATAAATAAAACTCAATTGACCGCTTTCAAAAGGCGACGACATTTGACAAATGGTATGAGCGTGCAAAGAAGTGTATCGAAGTGAAAGGAAAGTACATTGAATAATAAAAAGAGAATTATCTCAAAATGTATACTGGTTGCTTTCATTTTGAAAAATTTCGATTATTTTTGGAACAGAGGGTGCCTTCAAGCGGAGATTTCAACTAGGATGATGAATGAGTGAATGATTAATGATGGATGACAAATAAATGAATGTATCATTTAGTATCATTTAAAAAATACCTTTTCGTGAATGTTCGAGAATAAAACACTGAGAGAAAAACTGTGTCCGATATTTAAATGGGAAAGCATTAAATTGCAGCTGTTGGCGTTTTTAAAGCAACACATTCAAATTGAATTGAAAGTAGTTTGTTTCAAATACAAAGTGCTTTTGCGAAAGCAGATAAGTAACTTTGGTTTTTGAATTGAATAGTTCACTTCATTGATTACCTACAAATCTAACTTTTTCGAATTTAGATCAAAGGAAAACGTATTAAAAATAACAAAGTCAGATCATACATTTTAAAAGAGGTTACTAATCTGTCGATTCGACTCCTGATGTATCGTATGTTGACCAATTGTCTATTATTTTGAGATATGTTTGTCTGAACGATTTTCAACCAGTCGAAAGGTTTATAACTTTTCTTCAGTTATAAGGTCAGCGAATCAAACTTTAAAGTTTCTTACTGAATACTGTGGTTTATATATTCAAAATTGTAGAGGACAATCATATGACAACGTATTAAACATGTCCGGAAAGTATAAGCGTGTGCAAGCAAGAATATTGAGTTCGAATGAGAATGCGACCTATGTTCCCTGTTCCGAGCATTCCCTTAATTTGGTTGGAGAGCATGCTGTGAAGTGCTGTTTTTATGCAGTAGATTTTTTTGCCATTATACAGACGTTATATAATTTTTTTCCGCCTCCACCTATCGTTGGGCGTATTAAAAAATAAAAAAAACAATGAGAAAACTTTATGGACATTGTCAACTACACGCTAGGAAGCACATTCGAATGCGACGAATGCAGTTTACGATTCATTTGATATCATATTAGAGGCTCTAGAAATCATTGCTGATGATGAATAACAAAATACTGATACTCGTTATGAGGCGGCGTGTATCGCGAATAAAATGCAAAAGTTCGAATTTGGTTTCATGTTGATTTTATGGAACTCTAATTTGACTGATATGCGTTTAGTGAGTAAGTCATTGCAAAGTCAAAAAGCAGATTCGCAAACGTGTGCTTTTTTACGGATTGTAAGAAGAGAGTTTAGATTCATTCCGTGGAAGGTTCAATGATTTCGAGGAAAAAACTAAACAATTGTTGCCGGGCGCAGGTTATACAGAAATCGTAAAACGTACTCGTCGTAGAAAAAAACAACCTAATGACGGAAATGCTCCAGAAGTAGAATTTTTGCCTCGCAATGATTTTAGGACAAAAGGTTTCCTCGAAATGATCGTCAATCTTCATAGTAAAATCAAACGAAGTGTGGGAAAGTGTATATAAAAGTTTCAGAGAGATTTGCATTTCTCATCAACTTTTCTCTAAAACAACTTAGTTCGTTTTTATTCCAGAGATTTGTAAGAATTTTTCATTGAAATGAAACAATTCCAAAGTTACGTGAACTCCAGATACACTGATGCACATGCACAAACAACTCATATTCATTTGTACAAGATTCTAATGGAAGATTAATTAGCCGATGTATTTCCTAACACAAAAATAGTTCTCGGATATTTTTAACATTGATGATCAAAAATTGTTGTGCCGAACGATCCTTCTCGCAATTAAAAAAAATCAAAGATGCTAAAAGAGCTACAACGCGACAAGAGCGACTAGATATGTTAGGTACAATTTGCATTGAGTCAGATTTATTGAAGAAAATTCATATTGATAATATAAAACTGATGAATTTTCCGAAAACAAATGTAGAAAACGACATGTTTAAAATGTATATAGATGTTAATTTTAGTGATATAATAACGTTTTGACAATAAAATTAGAAGGGAACAGACGTGGAAAAAGGGCCCCCAAATTGATGGTTGCCTTGGGCCCCGTTGAGGGTTAGTCCGGCCCTGGTTCACCTCTATTGAAAAGAGAAGAGGAAATTACGTTGTCAGTCAAATAAGAAAAAAGAACACACCCGAAATACGATACGTAAGCACATATGCACACTCAATACTCAAAGCTTTTAGTGAATGCACGAACCCAAATGATCGACTTCGAAAAGGTATATTTTTTATCCTATGTGATGAGTTGCCAGCTTGCTATTAGATTGAATTATGAGTTATTGAATTTAAATCGTATTCGAAGTTGTTTAGCAAATTCCTGTTGACGTTGATGTTGCACACTGTTTTAAATTTCATCTTAGTTTTTAAAGTCTCATTAAAGTTCATACCTCTAATTGTTTTCTTTATTTTAAATTCGTTGACGCCTGTCATAGCTCATCAGAAGGCGTTTTTTTTTTTTTTTTTTTGAAGAAACGAAAAGGATATGCTTTTCCAACGATGTCATACCGAATCATTTTAACTATATTGGCAATTCTCCTACATAATTTTAAACATGAGTCCCAGACCCCAGTTCCCACTACTGAATTCCGAACGCCCATCCCACAATCCAATTGGGAAAAAATCCATTGCTCTTCGTAACCACTTCAATAGATGTGACGATGTGACCGAATTGTTGCACTTTGATGTCGAAATCTTTATGCAAATTTGTAAAAGTTGCTCTCGAAAAACTTTAATTTGTCAATTAGCCAATTAGTAGAGATGATGAGACAAACCGCGTGTTGCCGCCTTCGTGGTTTCACTCAATTGTAGAACAATTAGAATTTCGCACTTTCAACACTGTGGGGTTGAGGATGGCTCAAGTGGTGTGTGCACGGTCGTGCATACACATCCTTGAGCTGTTACGATGGCAAAAGAGGTGTTGGGTGCATTCAGTCATGTTATTCATTTAATTTGCCCCAATGGCAGCGAAAAACGATAACGACACGACAACGGATTGCACTTGATGGGTGCATTTTACATTCTGGGGATAGACGTTGTATATATGTTAACACAGCACACTCTTGTCCATATGCAACATGCATGCGGCATGCACAACAATTCGAACACTCAAAGGTTCGATGATGACTATAATTTTCACACCTCGCACAATGAGAGTGCATTCTTAAACCCTATTGTGGGTTGGATGAGGAAACCTCAGCCGAAGGCTAATGAAAGAGATTCTGGAATAATGTGTTTTGTTGTGTGTTTTTTTTTTTTATTATTATTCTTTTTCCTACGTGAATATGTTCACTGCAGTAGCGAGCGGTTTGATTAAGATATGGGAATGGGTTCATCAATTTTTTTACTTTATATTAATCTGATCGCTCATGAAACGAGGTTTTCGCAATTGGGTTTTGTTTTTTAAAATTAAAAGTAGGCAATTGACTTGAGAAAAAACATTTTGACTTCAAGGACTATTTCTATTTGAAAGTTAGACTTGTGAGCCTGGTTGGACTCAAAGTGGTCGTGAAATGTGTATCTGTAGGTTTTCAGGAAATTAATATGTGTTCAATAAGAAGATACCAACTACTTATGCCCATAATTTAAAATATCAGAGAGCTAGCCTTGAGCTGAGTAAGTCCACATTGTTCGATAAGTAACTAGCTGACTGTTAAATCAAGATTTCGGGGTAAGTTGCCGGCATTGAGGTTAGGTATGAAAGAAAAATAGACGTTAGACGTTTCATGGATGTCCATGAGAAATCCAGCTTCCCTTATAATACAGGACAGCAAAACGATGCGTGAATATCGCACGGGGCAGCACCAGTTTAGGTTAAGCAGCACCACAGACTCAAATTTAATTTAATATTTTATTGAGCGTATCCCTAAAATACAACATACAGCACAAAGCACTTCATTGCAGAAATTATAAATTGAGTTTTTAACTGCATGAGATGTTAAACTGTGTCGACATTTCTTTTCAGTAAGCCTTGGCAACTCACCAAGAATCGCTCCACGGCAAAACAAAGGATAAGGAGGGGGTTTCAGGTGAAAAGTATGGGGGACTGTGAGTTTATGATAATGTCATTTGGAACCTTAGAATGCTGTTTAATGGAAGCTTAGAGACATTGCCGAGTTAGTTAGTTCGTCGAAGAAGTATACCTACTTAGAGCCGAGAACCTTTTTCGTGGTGTGATGGGCTGTGGGCTAAGCTTGTGCTCTAAAAGAGGAAGTGAAATGATCCAAAATCTGCCTTTTTGTCATAGCATCCCTTACATAAGTCGGTTGCTCTAACGTCTATTCTCATGAATGCCAGTCAATGGAGAGAGCTGCAGCCTTCTTAGCAGAAGGAGAAATCATATATCCCTTTCTTGGGTCTATCTGGCCTTAGGTTTCCTGAAATTCGGCAAAGACCACCGATTTTTTGTTCTTGTTATAAAGAAGTACCCGCGTGGCGTGATGGTTGGCATGAACTAGAGGTTCGTGGTTCGATTACCAACAGAGGAAAATATTATTTTCCACGGGTATCGCCTTTCGTGAGGAATTGGTAAATCCTGCGATAGTAAATTCATTGCAGCGAAAAGCGCTTTCTCGATTGGCCGCACGGAACCGGCAGAAGATTGTAGGTCCCTTCCATTCCCTCGCAAGGCATATGGTTGTGAAAAATGCGTAAACCCCCGAGCTCCAGCTTATCCACCAGTTATGTCAGTCTATTTGTATGGCAGAGTATAGATTACGTGAGGTAATCGATGCGAAAAACTGAGCGTAGTTAATCGGTTAATCGGGTAAACTGCATCTCTAATTTATTTCATTTTTTACCTACATTTGTTACGTGTACTACCACCCTTAAAAAGGTAAAATGTATATGACAATGACAATCAAAATCACAGTTTCACAATATTTTATTAATTTATATCGAGCAGAGTTTTTCAACAGGAACGCTACGAAAGTATAGAGCGACTGGGACAGCAAACGACGCCATATTTCTTGCCGCTCTTTTGATATTACACTACTACACAATAAGGTTTGCAATTTTATGATGGAAAGATATATTACGAGCCAATAACGAGTCAAAATTATAAAAATTTACTACCGAAATTCGGAGTCAGTGGCCTCAACGTTAAGAGCGCTACGTCCAATTTATGGTCGTCATAATTGTCCTATAGCAGATCAACAATTGAGCGTCTAGTGGAAAAATTTGAATCCACAGGCACAGTACAAAATGTTCCCGTACCAGTGAGACAAGGAAGTGCCCGTAGTGTCGAGAATATTGCTGCCGCTGAGGTTTCAGTTGCAGAAAACCCAAATGTGTCTCTCAAACGTCGTCCTCAAGCGTTGGGCATCTCTGTGACGTCGTTGTCGAATTTTGCGAAAAGATCTTGGCCTACATTCTTACATGATGACATTGACGCAAGAACTGAAGCCGCTTGACCACCAGAAGCGTTCAATGTTCGTAAATTGGGCCGAGCAACAACTTGAAAATGATTCGGATTTTCATCGAAAAATCATCTTCAGCGATGACCGATGAGGCTCATTTCTGGCTGAATGGCTTCGTCAATAAACAAAATATGCGGTATTTGTCATGTCAGGCAGCAATGCACACGTACTCTATGAGTCATCATTGCATCCCGAAAAAAATACTGGTTTGTGTGGCTTATGGGCCGGTGCGATGGCGTGATTGGGCCGTACTTCTTCCGTGATAATCAAGACCGGCACGTTACTGTGAATGGGTATCGCTACCGTTCAATGATAACCGAATATTTTTGGCCCCAATTGGATGGACATGTGGTTCCAACAGGACGGCGCCACAGGCCACACAGCGAATGACACAATCAATTTATTGGAAACCAAGTTTGGAGAACGTGTTATCTCACGAAATGGTCCAGTCGCTTGGCCGCCTAAGTCGTGCGGTTTGACGCTCTTAGACTATTTCCTGTGAGGCTACGTCAAGTCTATGGTCAATGCCAACAAGCCAACGATGATTGATGAACTTCGTATACGAATATCAAATGTGAAATTGTAGCAGTATCGGTCAATTTATGCTTGAAATCCGTCGAAAATTGGGTTCAGCGTCTGGACTTCTGCAAGCGTACCAGTGGTGGCCGAGCAAGAAAAATCGAGTTCCATACATAATGGCATCGAACGTACTTTCACAGGAATAAAGAATTTCATTGATATCCAAAACCTCTTGTTGGAGTGTGTTACGAACTTTGGTGTGGATGTGGACAAATGACAACTGGGAGAAATCTTTCAACTGTTGCTAAAGATGCTGGTATGCTCAGCAAACGCATGGCCATTTCTTTTCTTGCTTTCAAGAAGTGGTCAAATTTTTCCGGCAACTTTAGCTACAGCCACAAATGTGCAGCTACCGATACAATACTATTGGCAGGAAACTAATGTGAACGAAATTTATAAACAAAAGCACTTAGATAGATAGATAGATAGATATATTCTTTATTTCATCAAAGAGTTTACAAATAGAAAACTTACGATTAAGGACATGGCAATTTAGCCGTCTGCCTGATATGACATATCATGATGACTTAGATAAATTGTTGTGTAAAAAGTATTAGGATTATAAAATAACAATTTTAATGATTTGAAACACAAACAAGTAAATATAAGAGTAAGAGCTTACAATTCAAAATTTAAGCTTATTAATAACTAGCGACCCGCCCCGGCCTCGCACGGGTTACAATGCTGATGCTAAATACACTACAGAAAATCTGTGAACGTTGTATATAAAAACACCGCGGTCCGCTATGGCTTCGTACGGGTATAAAATATATAGCCTATGTCACTCACTGAAAAAATTATTAAGATCGATCCAGTAGGTTTGATTTATTCATTACTGCCCGTGGCCTGCACGCATTAAATTTGGAGTAAAACAATTTCCCTTTCCCTATACTATGAAGATTTTCTGCTATCCTTGGAATATTCATACACAACATTTTTACTTATTTACTTTTTACAATTTTACCTATTTATTTTATTTTTACAACAATTAATATATTACACGGCCGCTCCTGTCGACTTGTACCGCCGCAAAAGCCACGTCCCGCAATTTTTAAATATGTAAATATCTTAGAAAATATTCATTTAACTCCACCACCATTCATAACCACCAATTTTGATCTATGTACATGAAATGCACAACATATCTAATGTATTTAATTGGAAAAGGAATGATACTGTATCGTTTAAAATAGCTTGGTAAATAACCCATATTTTTTTTTGTAATATGTAAAAGATAAAAATGGTTACTGTTGGTTATCCTTAGGAGATAAACATATGCTGTCGCGGACTTTTTTATTGATCTTTTTAAGATATACAATTCCGTAGTACATAAATTTGATCTATCTTGTAAGGTTTAGCCATCGTTTGCAATGTATGCGCAGAAAAATATGTTTTTTACGACATCACATAAAAAATCTTTAAATTTCTCGGCTTTCCTCTACTATAATATGCATTTTTTTATGCATATAAACCTTCCTCTTGAATCAATTAAAAAAACGCATCCAAATCCGTTGCGTAGTTTTAAAAATCTATGCATACATAGGGACAGAGAAAGCGACTTTGTTTTATACTATGTTAAGATAAGATAAGATATTATTAAAAATTATAATTTGACTTTTTTATCTTCGTAAAAAATACCAATTTTAAGTGATTTGACACAAGAAAATTAATTTAATTAAATAACTGACTTGTTTAAGGAAAACTATTGCGATAAGAGAGCGCGTGCTGGCAATACTGATAGAGACTTAGCCAACCTGCTGCCCCATTGAGTACCTCATATAAATGTTGTAACGTGAGAGTATTTTGTTGGAAATAAAGTCGCCGAATCTCTTGCAAGATAGGGCATATCGCAATGAAGTGATAGACATTTTCCGGATCCCTTCTATTACATAAGTCGCAGATTCTTCTCTGTGTGGCATATGTAGTTCAAATTTAAAACTTCGACTCTCGCTCGGAAAATAACACTGATGACTTCGACGGAAAAATCTCTTCTGAAGTAAGTAGTTTTCATCAGACCTCAACTGGTGATTTAAGTTCTTGTAGATGAGATAGATAGATAGATTCTTTATTTTACGATAAATTACAATATTTTTGTCTTAAGAATACGAACATGGCAATTCTGCCGTCTGCCGGAAAGACATTCAATAAAAAAAAGATACAAAAGTTGAAGTAAAGAATAAAATTATTATCTTGTAAAAATAAGTTATATACATAAAAGAATTTTTATTTTAAAGAGCTGCAAAAGTTTTAGTTAATTAACAATTTTAATGATAATTTCATCGGATATTTTGACAAAAAAAAGTTTCAATTGAAGAAAGAGAAAATTAAAATTAGAGAAATGTTTATTATGATTGAATAAAAAACAGTTATTATTTAATGCTCATTGAGAAAAAAAAAATACGTTGAACAGTAAGGTAAATGATGTGAAAGCAAATACATTTTCTAAAATTGGCTGAAATGAGAAAGCGAGGATTTTGAGATCTTTTACAATTTGAATAATTTGCAATTAGCATATAGGCTTGATTTCAAGCTTGAAGGGTGATTTAACGCAACAACTGGTAGAGGAGTTTTTTTTTTTTTTTTTTAGAAACTATTGCGATAAGTTAACGCATGTTTACAATATTTGAACAAACACAACCAGCCACTCTTTCCATTCAAGACTTCGTAGAGGCTATTTAGGGACAGACAACTTTCCCGGAAATACAAACGTCGAATTTCTTGTAATATTGGACACACTGCAATAAAATGAAAAATATTTTCAGGTTCTCTTCTGTTGCATAGATTACAATATTGCTGGAGATCATTTCTATGTGGAATGAAGTTCAGATTTAGAATTTCAACCCTAGCTCTGAAGATGGTGCTTATAACTTCTGAAGAGTATTTGAAAGCGAAATAGCTTTCTTCGGTTAATAGTCTATGATTAAGATTCTTATAAATTAATCTAGAATCTGATGTTGAAGCTCTTGTTAAATATTGATTATATAACTTGTCATCTATTCTAGATATGATCCTTGCAAATATATCCGTCCAATCACAAACGTTGTTCTCTGTTAGAGTTAAGTCTAGATCATGAGATAACGCTAGCTGGTGCCATTCTTTGAATGGGGAAGCGTTTGTGAGCAATAATCTAGTCATGATTCTTTTATGGAGACTGGAGCTACTTCTCTTCATCACTCTAGTTAAGTAGTCTGAGTGAATTTTGAGGTTTTGAATGTAAATGGGTGGTAAACCAGACTCCACATGTATAGCATAGGTCGGTGTTGCGCTTGGTAATCGAAACAGTCGCTTAAAGAAAAATCTTTGAACAGCTTCGAATTCTTCTAACGGGTTGACTCCAAAAACCTGCACTCCATAACACAAGCAGGTGTTAACCGTGGCTTTAAAGACTTGGTATTTTGATGAAAGATCAATATTTTGATTTGAAAAGAATTTCGGCCACATCAAATTGAGCGCCAACTTAGCTTCCCTGCTTTTATCTTTAGCGTGTTTGCCAAAGTTTAAGTTTGATGTCAACAAAACACCTAAGTACTTGAACTCACTTACTACATCTATTTGCTGGTTATTAAGTCGCCATGTTTCCTCACGTTGTCTTCTTCTCTGTCGGCTTTCGAAGATCATAACCTTTGTTTTCTGCACATTGATGTGAAGATCCCAAGTTGCGCAGTATGATTGCAATTTATTAATTTGCAATTGAAGAGCATAAGGGTTTTCAGCCAATAGCACTAAGTCGTCAGCGTAGAGTAGAACTTTTATGACACTTTCGGCAAAAGTTACACCACCAGGAAGAACATCACTTATACCATCGATGTATAAAGCGAATAGTATAGGGCTCAAAATGCATCCTTGTGGAACACCAGCAGACGTATCAAACCATTCCGACAGCTTGGAACCATCCCAAACGGTTGCTGTTGTTGACGCCAAAAATTTGAAATACATTAATAAAAATTTTCTTGACACTCCAAGCATTTCAAGTTTATATGTCAAAGCTTGCCTGTTGACAGTATCAAATGCTGCTTTAAAGTCCACAAAACATGCATATAGTTTTTTGTTTTTTTCAATATATTTTCTAGCTATACTAGTCACCGCAAAAATGTGATCTATGGTTAAATATCCAGAACGAAAACCAGCCTGAAAAATGCTAAGAAGATTGTTTTCTTCTATCCAATTGGAAATCCTTCTATACAAAATCGTAGCAAAAATCTTTCTTAGTGAGTTTAGCAAAGATATTCCTCTATAGTTTTCGGCACGACTTGCATCTCCTTTTTTAAAAATTGGAAATATTAGAGCTTTAGTGAAACCAGCCGGAATACACGCATTATCGTACATTAAGTTAAAGAAATTAACGATGTAACTTTGAAGTTGCAAAGTTGAGTTTTTAAAAAACTCAACTGGGATTCCATCACTACCTGGAGCTTTGTTATTCTTCATAAGCCGTAAACATGTTTGCAATTCGCTCAAAGATATAGAGGAGTCTAGTTCAGACACTCTCACGTTTTGAAGTGCATAACAAAAGGTGTTAGAGTTCTCTTCCGCTGTCAAGAGAGTTTTGAAATGTGCTGCTAATGTATCAGCTTCAAGAACAATTTTAACACTTTGGTGACGTCCTCCCAAGTCCCGAACACCATTCCAGAAATCTTTCGAATTTTTGCAAAGCTGTAGTTTTGATGCTAGGTTTTTAAGATGAAGCATTTTTTTCTGTAAGCACAGTTGCTTGAACTCTTTGTTGGCGCGTAAGTACATGTTTTTGTGAGCAGTAGAGTTAGACGATCTGAACAAATGCAAGTATTTGAATGAGAGCTTGCGAGCATTGCTACAATCTCTATCGTACCATTTGTTTTTTGGTTGAAACGTGTGATTGATGGTAGATTGTGGAGCGGATGCAAAGATAATCCTTTTGATGCTTTCTTCAATTTGTTCAACAGCGTTCAGCGATTGCGGTGGGAGAAGATTATAGTAGTGGTTCAAGAGTGTTCTGTAACGAAGAGCTTTGTTCTCAATCCATTTTAGTCTCAGGAAATTATCTGAGCTCCTCTGCTGCATTTCCTCTTCGAAATGCGCTTTAACACATATTGGCATGTGAGCTGAGAAGTTAGCAGCGCAAACCTCAAAATCTAAAATTGAGCTAAGCCATTCTCCCGATATTGCACAAAAATCTATGACCGATTGACCCTGACCGCTTATAAAAGTTAGTTCACCTTTTTTGTCACCGTTAGACACCCCATTTAGCACAAACAGACCAAAATCCTCAAATAGTTCAGTTAGAAGTCTACCATTTCGGTTTATTGTTTCATCCTTAGATAGTCGCCTTGTCCCAAAAAACCCTTGATCTTGTGAAATAAGAGCATGGGAATTCTGAAAATCTCCAATTCGAGCATTTAAATCTCCAATAATCATTAAATTTTGCAATGAATAAAAAGTAATAAAATCTCGCAAATTTTCGAAATCATTCTGCCAGTTATTGCAGTTAAGGTACACCGGAATAATATAGAACATTGAATTCTGAATTACGATTTTGATTATAATCCTGTTTTCAATAATTCTGAACTGAGTAAACGAATTAAATTTGGATTTGATGCCACATAAAATACCTCCACTCGCTCGCCCATGTACATTGCTTCTTGTTGCTGGAATAAATGTTATTTTGAAATCTTTAAAATACTTATAAAATTCGTTTTCATTGTTTTGTTCTAAAAAAGTTTCTAAGAGAATAAAAATATCAAAATTAAGCACATACTTAAAAAAATCAGGTTGCATTAGTTTGCTTTTAAGCCCTGTAATATTATAAGCTAAAATTGAGAAATTTATAGTACTAGATATTTTTGGGCAGACGGCAACACTTTCCTATTGCGTTTTATTTGTTATGATAAAGGGTGATTCACGCCTAGATGGCCTTGGCTTCGGTTGAGAGCCTGATAGTACTGCTTGAAGTTGGTTATCATCTGGAGCAAACTTTATTAATCCCTCGCTGCAGTCAAAATATTCAGCTGATCTGTCACCAAACATATTTTTGACAAATGTCATCTCAGTCGAAGATTTTACAATGAGGCCTCTTGTAAATTTGTAAATAAATGTGTAGTTATTTATTTGTATTTTATCGCCTTTTAAAGTTCTTGTATACACTTCTGGATAAAGACGAAGCTGCTCTATCCAAACATTGCATATACATTTTTTCATTCACTTTGGCGATCGCATCTGCGAGATTATTTTGCCAAATATCCGTGTTGTTCTCATTCAACGAAAGAACGGCATCATGCGACAACGCGAGCTCACTCCAATCTTTGAATGGCGTAGCATTTGTATGAAGAAGTCGAATCAAAATAGTCTTGTGAAGACTCTCATCACCTCGGTTCATAACTTTAGAAATATAGTCTGCATTTGCTTTGAGGGTTTGAATGTAAACAGGCGGTATTCCTGACTCGACATATATCGTATAGCTCGGAGTTGAGTTCGGCAATCGAAATAAACGTTTGCAAAAAATCCTTTGAATCGCCCCAAAAGCATCAAGAGGTGTATATCCGAACACCTGAGCACAAATATGTATTGACTGTTGCATGAAAAACACGGTACTTGGAGGCCACATCAATATTCCGGTTGGCAAAGAATTTTGGCCACATCATATTTAAAGCAAACTTAGCTTCGTTGCTCTTCATTTGGGCGTGCTTAATCATATTGAGGTTGTGAGTAAGCAAAACACTTATAGATATTTAAATTCCAGAACAACTTCAATACGGATGTTGTTTAAAAACCAGCTCTCTTCGGGTTGTCTGTTTCTCTGACGTTGTTCAAAAATAAGTATTTTTGTTTTTTGGCCGTTTATTTGTAGGCCCCAAATGTCTCGCAGAAAGTGTTAAGTTTATTAATTTGTAACTGCAACGTGAAAGGGTTATCCTCCATCAGTGCCAGGTCATCTGCATATAGTAAGGCTTTTACTAAAACACTTCCAAATACTACTCCACCGGGAAGGATGTTTTGGATTTCATTAATAAATAATGCAAATAAAATCGGGCTCTGGATACAACCTTGAGGCACACCACTTGTTGCTTCAAACCATTCTGAGAACTCGCCTCCATCCAAGACCGTTGCCGTAGACGATGAAAGAAAACTGAGGTGCGTTAAAAGGAATTTTCGGGATATTCCTAGGCAAGAAAGTTTGTAAATAGGCGCCTGTCTGCTTACTTTGTCAAATGCAGCTTTGAAATCCACGGAACAAACGTAGGTACAACTTCTTCTTTTTTTCGATAGATTTCCTGGCTATGCTGGTTATCGCAAACACATGGTCCATCGTAGAAAATCCAGAACGAAAGCCTGCTTGAAACTTACTGAGGCGATTAGTTTCCTCGATCAAAAGCACTTTCACACTGGCGTAGTCGTTCTACAATCAAATCAAAAAAATCAGAAAAAAAAAATTAAAATTAAAAGCGGCGTCGAAAATCCAAAAACATAGATAAAATACAAACAAAAATCCAAAAAAAACTATAAAACACAAAAAAACAAAAAAAAAAAACAATTAGTAAAAAAGCTACTGTGGCTGCTCTAGTTTTAAATAGTTTTAATTAGTTTTAAGTAGATTTAATAAGTTGTAAGTAGTTTTAAGAAAAACAAAAAAAAAAAAAACTGATCAAAAAAACTAAGGTTTTTAAATTTTCTTATTAGTTATAATTTGAAATATATACGGTATCTTTAGGCCGAAAAGCAATAGAATTAAGTTATTGAGTAATTTAGAGTACCCACCTAGGGCCAATAAGTTAATTAAGTTATTATTTAAGCTAGTTTAACCATTTTTGCTAGCAAGTAAGTAGTTATAAGTGATAAAAAAAATAAAAATGAATTTAAAACTAAAAAACTATTCATGAATCAACCGGGAGAATTCTTCAAGAAATGTTTTTCACCAGTGTTCAAATGACACTTTAAGTGGAAGTATTTTAAATTAAAAAAAATAAATAGTCACCTCTTCACTTAACGAATGACACCACACGCATAACAATTGCCCGTGTGACACTTTGAATTTTGTTTTTTATTTAAAGCTTAAATTTTAACAGATTCAGTTTGAACAGTTCTTTAGTCAACGACCTTCGTTTAGAAAAAAAAATAGCGGATTATCAAATAGTGTTTTTGATAATCCGCTTTCCTTCTCTTAATGCATATGGGTGGTCGTTTTAATGGACCCGATTCGATTACACAAAGCAATTAGTAGAGCTAAAATATTTTGAGGTAATTCAGATTATATAGAAATTTCCCGATATCCGCAAATAGAAAACGAAAAAGAGAGGAAAACTTGAGGTACGTATACTAAAGACTTTTTTCGAACTGAACTAGATATTTTTATAGTTTTCTGTGAGTGTCTACATAAAAGGATAGGAACTAAATATCTTTTGTCCATATTTATTTTGTAGCCAGTAGTTGTGTTTCAAGTAGTTGTGTTTCTCCAACTGTTGTTTGTTTTGTCCATGACATCTTTAGCTTTAGCATGAGTTTGCATGTAGCGATTGGTATACCAAAGATCAAGCTGCTGGCTTAGATCGATATACCGGTTTCATTTCTGACTAGTTCATCGACTTTGCAGTGGCTTTGAACCACAGAAATGAATTGAATCATCTCTTAAAAATTTCTTATCATCCTTAATGGGTCTCGGTAGAATGGAGACTTGGTACTTGTTTTCAAAGGCCAGTTGGGGGATGGTGTAGTTAGAGTGACTTGGTATTGATCCGAACAAGTTCAGGATTGCTGAGTGACTATAGTTTATTATATTTTTGTCCTTTGGGAGATAGTTCTGATACGAATGGCTGCGCTAGCTGTCAATTGTTTTCTTGAAAGTAGAATCCTAAAAAACTAAGAAACTCATCAGAATCCTATACTCTAACTCAATTATAATTTGATGGAAAGGAACTACTTCGACGATTCAATGAATTACAAAGAAATATCAATTATATTTAAAACCAGATGTGAACTCCTAAGTCTTAATGGGTGCCCGTATAACGGAAGTTTTAATCAGTTTTGTACACTTTGCAATTAAAAGGCCAAAGAGAATTGTTTTCACATCATTAGCATATGCCCCCACCCCCATCTATGTACTTCAAGAAGAGGACTATGACGATCAACGAGACAGTAAAAGTGCTTATAATGAGACAGAATGGAAAATACTATACCAATATTTGAAAAATATATATAAATACAGAATGTTATTATTAACAGAGTTTGAATAGTACAATTTTATATTTTAATTATTGTAAAATCTATATATATAAAGTAGGATGTATGTATGTATGTATGTATGTATGTCCGGGGTAAACTCCTAAACCACCCAACGGATTTTTATGAAATTTTCAGGGTAGACATAGTTTAGTCCAGAGATGGTTCCTGTCATGGTTTGATCCCCATATTCCCACAGGAACGGGGTTGGGAACGGAAAATTAGAAACTACTCTACAGATTTCAAAAATTCTTTCATCACTAGGGGTGCTACATTTTCTCCATTCATCAGTAACTTAAACTATATTTCATCCCTATAATCCCACAGGAACAGAAACGGGAACGAGGACGGGAACCATAAAGTTACTTGACCGATTTAAAAATTCTTTCAACTCTGGGATGTTACATTATCCCTCAGTGATATAGACTTACACTTCATTTACATATTTCCATGGGAACGGAAGATTCCCACAGGAACGGGGTTGGGAACGGAAACTTAGAAGCTACTGGACGGATTTCAAAAATTCTTTCTGTACTGGGATGCCACATAATCCCTCAGTAACTTGGCGTGTATTTCATCCCTATAATCCCAGAACAGAAACGGGAACGAGGACGGGAACCATAAAGTAACTTGACCGATTTCAAAAATTCTTTCAACTCTAGGATGTTACATGTGAATGAAATGTAAGTCTATCTCACTGAGGGGTACAGTGAGATAGACTTACATTTCATTCACATATTTCCATGGGAATTGAAGATTCCTACAGGAACGGGGTTGGGAACGGAAACTTAAAAGCTACTGGACAGATTTTAAAAATTCTTTCTGCACTGGGATGCCACATAATCCCTCAACCCTCAGTAACTTATTGTGTTTTTCATCCCTATATAATCCCACGAGAGCAAAAATAGGAACGAGAACGGGAACCTGAAAGTTACTAGACCGAGTTCAAAAATTCTTTCAACTCTAGGATGTAACATTATCCCTCAGTTACATAGACTTATATTTCATTCACATATTTCCACGGGAACGGAAGATTCTTTCAGGAACGGGATTGGGAAATTAGAAACTTCTGGACCGATTTCAAAAACTCTTTAAACTCTGGGATGTTACATCATCTTTCAGTGACATAGACTTATATTTCATTCACTTATTTCCATGGGAACAGAAGATTCCCACAGGAACGGGGTTGGGAATGGAAACTTAGAAACTACTGGACAGATTTCAAAAATTCTTTCACGCATTAGGGGTGCAACATTATCCCCCTCCATCAGTAACTGGGACTAGATAAATTTTATCCTTGTAAACCCGGAACAGGAACGGAAACGAAAACGGGAGCTTTAAAGTTACTTGACCGATTTCAAAAATTTTTTCGACATAGACTTTATATTTAAGCTAACAACAAAATTAGAGATACTTGAAATTTAACAGAAGCCTAATTAACAGAAAATATAATTGGTAAATATTTATATTCCTCAGTAAAATAGCAATATTTAAAGAGATTTGAATCCATAGCTAAAAGACTTTTTGCTGTCTTGAGAGAAAAAATAAAAATTATTTATTAATTTCGAACGAATCATCTTGTGCTGTACCCATATGAGACATTAGTCGAAAAGGCTAACAGCAAAATTAGAGAGGCTGCAAATATAGGAAAACCTATTGAGCAGAAATTACAATTGGTAAGTATTTATATGTACATATTCTGTGATGATTAACAAACAAATCTAAGTTGTTATTTCGTTTGAACGACGTTTCCATTCAATCGATTGCAAGTGATCTTCTCGAACGCAACCATTCGTGGCGTCCAATGTATGAATTCCATTAGACATTCCTTCTTTTTTTTCATTTTTAATCGATTGGAAGTGGTATTTCCACAGTCTCTATTTCATCTATCTATCTATCTATATATATAAAATAGGATGTATGTATGTACGGTGTAGACTCCTAAACCACCCAACAGATTTTTATGAAATTTTCAGGGTAGACATATAGTTTAGTCCAGAGATGGTTCCTGAACGAACAGAAACGGGAATGAGAACGGAAACCTAAAGTTACTTGACCGATTTCAAAAATTCTTTCAACTCTGGGATGTTACATTATCCCTCAGTGACATAGACTTACATTTCATTCACATATTTCCATGGGAACGGAAGATTCCCACAGGAACGGGGTTGGCAGCGGAAACTTAGAAACTGCTTGATAGGTTTTAAAAATTCTTTCAGCATTGGGATAACACTTAGTCCCACAGTAAGACAGATTATATTTCTTCACCAAATTCCCACGGCAGAGGCAAAACGAGAACTGGAACCTTAAAACTACAGACCCGAGCAAAGCCGGGCGGCTCAGCTAGTTATTTATAAAAAAAAAAAAAATGTAGGAAGTAGTTTCGCCAACCGAGCTGACGGCAATGCCATACCTATAGCTTTCCAAATTCATAAAAATGATTCAATGTGTCCTTAATTAGAAAAAATAAAATGAATACTTACTTACTTACTTATTGAGTTATTGAAATGAATATTCTTTTAAAGGATTTTATAACCCTCCTGAATAAGCCAAAACGTTTGAATTAAAAGGGGGTTAGAAAAATGATTGTGTGTTGCACTAAATCGTGACAAACCTTGTTCGATGAGCATGGCATTTAATACGATAAGACCATGTGACTTGAAAATACCTATAGGATATCTTTGCCAGCAAGGTTCCTGTCACCGTATCCCATACCTACAAGGAAACCCTCATAGTCCTCATTTGTCTTCCCAGTATGTTCCTTCAAACCTCCGCCAGCAAACAAAAATTCCTCTTATTAGAGTAATTGTGAAAATCTCGTTAAAATGGTTCTTTTCTACTTCCAATTTTAGGGGAGCGTATGCACTGACATTATTCCACACTTTTCCTTGCACTATATACCAATTTAAGAGACATCATCAGGATCACATGAATTTGAAATGATCAACACGCTGCCAAGTATAGCTCTTCTGCAAGGATAGTACCGATTCCGTTTTCACCCTTTTTCGCTCCTTAGTCAAACATCTTGAAGGCTTTTGCCTCCACCTCCACGTCTACTAATCGGGCCCTGTTTCGTTTATTTTGTTTTTTTTTTTTTTTTTTAGAAACGCAATACTTGCCTCCTTCTCATCAACTTCGACAGCAGCCATACTTAAGGGGGGAAGATGGTCTAGAGGAAAAAATGGGCATAATATGTATATGAATTTTTTGTGACTCAACAAAAAGATCAATCGAAAATCTGTGAAAGAAATTTTATAATTTAGGTTTTAATATACAAATACAATTTTTTTCGTGGCAATTGAATTCAAAATGGCGGCTGTCCAGCATTTTTTCGAAAGCACCTCATTTTTTAGACGGGTCCATGAGCCATCTCCGAAGATGTAACCTCCTTAATTTTGGTCCTGGAACAAATAAAAAAAAAATATGCAATATGAAAAATCCTAATCCTACGTACGTCTTCGGAGAAAGGTGTTTCGAATGTATTGTCAAAATTTCGTATAGATCGGTGAAGATTTGCTCGAGTTATGTCTTTGTCCAGTTGCCAGTTCAAAAAAGTGATTTCGAGAAAAACGCGTTTAAAGTTTTAAATACTATAAAATCATAATGGCATACCTGAAGGGCGCTGCCGCAGAATGGAGAGTTTGGACATTTAGACATTATTGCCGGGATCCATCCTTTGGTATGTTATTTTTAAGACCCTAAAGTACCTACCTTTTAAGAAAAACAAAAAAATTCGCTTTCTTCAAAATTCTATAGAAGTCCCAACTCACAACTCTCAAATTTTATTCAATCTTTAACACAACTTAGCTATACCTCGAAAACTATGCGTAGTTCTCCTTGTGTTCATTATCAGTATACCTATACCATGCGTAACCTGGGTAGGTAGTGCCTGGCGGCATGTGAATGTTCCACTTTTTTGTTCGTTCTTTCTCTTACTGTACCAGTGGTCTCTATCACCAGTCGTGCACTATAAGCCCGTGCTGTGCTGAAATTGAAAGTGGTAAGGTGTCAAGGATGTAACTATAGGCCCACTTTGATGTTGGTTGCCTACATGCGTTTTCTCCTAGATGCCTTTTATAGCAAGCGAAAGGCCCGGAGGAACTGGAAGTAGAAGAGTGACTGTAAAGATAAAAATTACTTGTTTCTTCAAATGTAGACAAATGTAGTTTAAAAACAATCCTCTTTCATCATAGTTTACCTTACTCCCGATGACTCATTTCATATCAATAGAAAGTCTATAATTTAACCCCTGTTCACAGTAAGAATAAAAATTTGAATGATCTATTCCAGTCAGAAGTACAACATTGATGTCTATAACCTATTCATACAAAACTTCACTGTCAATCGCATATGCAACTTTGTATAAACTAAAAAATCTAAAGAAATTGAACGTGATCCAAGAAAATCTATAAATCTGTCCCCCAATCCAAGGGTAGCTATTCAAATTTATAGCTCCTCTTCTTCTGAAACCCAGCCAACCGTTGCGGGCTTATTTTTATTCCATCACGTGTTACCACGAAACATGTGTAAAACCTTCGTATTCAACCACCACAATGCACCAACAAAAAAGCCAAACGTTTTAAATGAAAAAAGGTCAACATAACACTTTGGATATGCTTGGAATGAAAGGTGTTCGCTAAAAAATGTCTTCAGTCAACAGCCATAAAAACCGAAATCCATAAACACACTTCACAGGCAATGAATATCGTGAATACATGTTTGGGCACATGACTTTGGAAGGACGTTAAAGGCGCAACAAAAGAATCACTATCGCAACAACCAGTTTCAATTTAGTGCTCCTTGGCAGCTCAAGGAAGCAATGACGGTGACGATTCTTCTTTTCGGTAGTAAACTCTTGACAAAAAGTAAAAAAAAGAGCAGCACCAAATCCTTGAGAGCAAAGTGTTTGCTTTGCTGCGCTCGAAAGCTTCCTTTTTTTCTTTCTTAGATTTTGGATAGTAAAAACTGTATTGCACACTTGGTGGTGGAGGTGACAAGTGATTTGGTACCAAGGAAGCCAAACCAATACAAGAATTGATGGGATTTTTGGAATTCTTTTATGCTCTTGGAGTTTTTTTTTATACTGTGACTGTTTTAATAATGGAGGTGGATAAACGACTGAGTAATGCAGTCAAACAATAGAACTGGAAGTAAATTTGTGTTCTCGAATGAGGTGTCCGATAGAGCGCACTAAAAATATTATACGATGGAGGTCGCAAATACCTACTAACTGTTAACAATAGCTTGAGGCAATCGTAAGGTTTCAAGCCTTTTACTCAGATCAACGTGTATTTCCAATCAATTAGAAGGACACACACGCAGCATATTGTATATCTCTACTATTCAAATAGTTATGTGAAGCATAATAGGTAACGATTATATTTATTAACTTATCAACCAATTACCCATGAAAAACTAACAAGAGCTGCTCTCTGAACGTGCACATGCACATTATTCATAGTTTAATTGAATTACACTTACGTTCCTTTGCCCATTTAATAGTTTGGATGATTCCCCTATTGATTTCAGAAGTCCTTTTCCGTTTGGTTTCAAGTGCTCAATCATGCGACCACAATTTGCCTCTGTTCTTTGTGTTTGGCTCTGCTTAAATCAGCGGCCAATTAAATGAAAATCGATATTTTTCATGAATCTCATTTCCTTTTCATTTGCAGGTTTCTCACAACTGAAAACAACATTCGGAACCCCTGGATCTTGCTTAACCGGTGAGTAACTAAAATAGTAAAGTAAAATTAACACGTATACACGTCCATGACTCTTTTAGTTGTTTGATGTCTATAGAATGTTCTCTTAAAATTAAACGTTCTCTTCGAACTCCAATTGGATTGCAAGTTCTTATTGGACTATTAATTGGGAATGAGAATAAGCTAAAGCCAATTAAACTACAATAAGGTGTGTTTTTGTGTGTGTGAGTGACTGTTTTTTGTTTTGTTTTTGACTACTCCTTTTCTTAAGTGGGGGTATATTAGCACAAGTCAAACAGAGAGAAGTATAATGTTTATGAATATAAAAATGGCGAGGAATGAGGTACTTTTCTTGCTTTAAAGTCTGATTGGCAAGCATACAGAGACAGCAAAGCAAAGAAATATGAAAATCGTTAAAGGACTGGACTGCAGTGGGTGTTTTTCAATCAAAAGAAAAAAAAGCACAATCGGTTTTTGTGTTGTAGCTCCAAACGGGGGTTAGTAGGAGGGCTTACACTGGCAAAAATCTCTGAAAACCTGAGGTGTTGAAAATAACAACTGAAGATATGCAAGTAGATATAGGTGGTACCTATGTCTAAAAACTACAGCTTTATCCAAATTTGGGTTTTGGTAGGCCAAGTAACTGGTCATATCATTCCCACTACCTACATAATATCCAATAACATCGGTATTACCACATTGACATTTTTATCTGTCTGAAATGAAATATATTTTAGATAGAAACCGAGAAGTTTCATATTTAGGTACCTACCTAAGTAGGTTTTTATATAGTTAAGCCATAAAATAGTGTGAAATCTTAATACCTATAATACTGACACGTATTTTATGTCCGCGATAAACTCCTTAACTACTTAACCGATCATAATGAAATTTGCACACAGTGTGCAGTTTGGTCCAACTTAAAAGATAGGATAGCTTACATTTTAATATACAGTCGCAATATTATTTTATTGCAAATTTTTGGTTTGAAATTTACAATTATCTGTTAGCTCCACACGACTTTAATAGATGGCGATATCTGTTGACTGGATTGAGCAAGTACCTAATCAATAGATGGCGCTGCTTTGCTAAACCATTCAGTTTGTATACATTATACATAGAGGATGCATGTTAGCTTGCGTTCAGTCGTCGATAGGTCTTACCAGCTAAATAAAATCGACATTTGAACATTTTTGTGGAATGCTCTCCACCAGCCCCGGATCTTCATTTTTTTATTGGCGGGGCAAATACTGAAAAATGCCGACCCTACCCACATATGTTTATTTTTACCTTTATCATCTTTATAATTTCATCAGATTTCAGATGTTCACTAATTGATTGACAACTGGACATAAGCCTTCCAGAAATAATACTTCCAACGCTGTTTTTCCTGTGCTAATCCTTTTTATTTACAGACGTGTAGGATACACATTTTATACACAGCAGAGGATAGGACTTAAAATAAAAAAATTAAAACTATAACGAAAATCAAATTAATTATTGCATTTGTCAATTGAAACTACAATTTTATTTTTCGAGTTTTTTGTTCAGCAAATAAATCTATAACCTTGTCATAATTTAATACGTGTGCAAATCGATTTTCTATCGCTAAGATTGCAAGACTGGATAAGCGTTCCTGGTTCATAGCAGATCGCAAATAGTTTTTAGTTAGTTTTTTTTTATAATTAGCGCGCACATCAAGGGGTTATGAATACCCTTATAATGTTATAGAACACAGTGCGAGCATTTAGGAAAATAGGAGAGGATTTAATAGGAGACACCGATGCACATTGCTCTTAAATTTCTGTGAATCGTAAGGCAGGGGAAATACAGAGCCAGGTAAAGCATTCCACATTCGGGTGGTGCGACTAAAATAAGAATCTCTATATACTTGACTGTACGCCCGAAGTTGGGCTCAATGTAAAACTGATTAGCATTCCTAGCGAGGCGGGTGTTGCCGCTAAATTGTTTCAGGAGAGGAATGCAACTGGCTATTTCACTAGAGCACTGCTTGTGAAAAAAGCGATAAAACAGAGTAAACAGGTAACGTTTCGACGATGTTCAAGAGAACCAATCGATTCTATACGATTGAACTATCCTATCAGTTTTAACGCTCTATTTTGTATACCCTATCAAGTAGGCGCAGAGATGTTTGAGGAGCACCTGACCAGATATAAGAGCTATACTCCAGTTTTGGGCGAATGAAGGCCTTATAAATTGTATCCAGATCAGAAGGGGCGAAGAACTTCCTGAATCGTCTTAAGAAACCTAAGCATTTAGCAGCGTTTTTTGCAATTTCAAATATGTGGTCGTTCCAACGAAGATCATCGTTTACCTACACGCTACACATATACCAAGTACTGACAGCTTTTCGGTTTCTTGGATGCAGGTATACCATTCATGGATAATGGCAACGGGGGAATGTTAAGCTTCAACGACAAGAGACAGCATTGAGTTTTCGAAGCATTGAATTCTGCTCGGTTCATAAGACCCTATGAAACAATGCTGTCAAGGTCAGAATTCAATGAGCTTATCATACGCAACCGTTCCAGTTCTACATCCGAAGAACAGGGACGTGAATTTGGAAACGAATATGAAAAGCTGAAGGTCAAGTCGTCAGCAAAACAGTAAAGCTGATTAGAAGTATCAAACAAGAGATCATTTATGAAAATGAGGAAGAATACACAGCACAGCTTGCGGATGTAGTTGGAAGCGTAGAGTAAATTCGCAAGGTAATACAAATATTTGGAAAAACATCCTGCAAATCAAAAATCATGCGCACAGATCTGTTGCAAGAGAGAGAAACCGTTAGCTTTTTCTATGTCACCAAATAAAATCGGAGCTTGCTCTTTAAAAACGAGTTCCGTTTTTAATTTCTGATATGATTCGATCAAATACCATAATTTTTCATTTTTCATAATGCCCCAATTAGTAGTGGGGCCAACAAAAAAGCAATATACTTTTTTAATCAGTCCAAAAGGGTCAATAGCTTCCTGAGATGAGGCAGAATGAAGACCTACAAGATTTAAAGAGTGAGCCAATCACGGTACGAACTAGGCCATTTCATTTCTTTCTGTAATCTTGTCTTGTAGGTACTCCTTTATGGATGCTGGCCATATTGGACCCATTAACCATTATGATAAGATTGGCCATGACATTGTCCAATATCTAAATCATTAACATGAAATCAGACTGTGAAAAATCTTGATCCTTTTGATCTTGCCCGAGAACATGCGATAAAAATCCTCTTTTTCAATATTAACTTCGGAAGATGCAGCACATACTGGCGGATCACCCCCCTGCGAAGCCAATTTTTCATATTATCTGCACATTGTTTTCCTTTCATTTTAATATATTTAGTATTTTTCCTATATTCCGTTCCCGATAGCTTTTTTCTTAGCGCGCTCATAATTACAAACTTTGAACGAAAATATTCAATTTTACTGATGAAACATTTCAATCTAAAAAATATTTTTATAGTGAATCGACCGGAAAACAAGATCACTGCATGGATTAATAAACTTTTCAACTCAACTATACGATTTGATTACAATTTCACTAACTCCACAATTTACAAGCGGAGACTTAATCACGGACGGACACGGATAGGTAGTTATAAAAAAGACTTGAAAAGCGATCGATGAACTGTGATAGATTTATTGATATGACAATAGCACAATCAGTGCGATGATCGACAAGAAAGTACAAAAAATAACAATGATAATAAAATGCGATCTGTCCACTTTAACTTTTGACTTCCATTTGACTGTGCTTCCCTTCGCTCACAACCGCAATTGCTATTTTGTAACCGAAAAGTATTTTTTTTTTTTTTTGCTTGCAACCCCCGTTACCTGCACGAGATAAGCTGGTTCCGGTAATGAATAATGTGAAATGGTTTGTGTGATGTTTGTTTTAGGGAGCTATGACTCGCTGTCACACACACGAGTGCTGCAGCGCTCTGCAATTCCTGGGGGCGAGCGGGAGCAAATTTTGAACTTGTCTTTGCCGCCCCCTAAAAATAATAATAAATTTTAAAATTAGTTCATTTATAGATTATTGAATATTGAATATTGATCAACTGTACGAAAATTTTAATTAAAGTCCTTCCCCTTTTCAAATCCGAATCCAGTGGATTCTTATACCAGCTTCAAAGTTTCCGTCTTCGTTCTTAAATAATATTTTCACTGTATTAAGGGGATAGTGAATCCGTCATGGAGGTCACCATACTTTTTAGAAATGGTATCTTTGTAAAAAAGCACAGTTGTCCCCATGACTTATGTTCTCCTACCGTTCCTCTTAAATAGTTCCTTGTTCCTTGTTCCTTAACCTTCCTTGGCATCATTCCACTTATGATCTGCATGCAACAGCGAATGTTGAATTGATTTTTGACAGAAGCAACAAACTGTCCACGAACTTTAACAATTACTGTGATATTGCCGAAAATCCGCTTATCTGAGAGCTCTATGAATCTCTTATGACTTAACGTTAATTCCAAATCATTTATTTCGTAAGTTTTTCTTATATGTATGTATAATGTATATGTATGTTATATGTTTCACAATTGTAAATATCTACATGTCTATTTATTCATTTACTTGTCTATGTATATAATAATTTCAATTGTATATCTAATCTATTTGTTTTGTTTATAATTTTATTAATTTTTTGTATAATTTATTTAAATTTGTTTTGTTCTAATTTTTTTTTTATTAACTATATAAAAGATCTATTCCATTTATTAATTTATTAAATTATTTATTTATTTATTCATTTAATTATCAATTTACTGCTTTATTTATTCATTTGTCTATAGGTATCTACTTTCTTATTTATCTAACCATTTTAATTACTAATCTGTTGATATGTATACTTGTTATTTCTGTTATTTCTTTTTGTATTAATATAGGTACGGTACATACCTACACCTTTTTTTTACTCGCATGAAGGTTTGACGTATTTTCCTTCAATTATAATTCTTTTCCCCAAAATGTATTTTGTGTCATTCAAACAATGTCTCAGGAACAAGATTATATATATATCAAATATCTGAATGTAAAACGTGCGGTCATAGGCTTTAGTAAGTACGAATAAAAGAATTTAAAAAAAAAGTGTTTGTTGATGGTTTCATTAAAAGAACTCATTTGATAAACACAGAAATCTGTTGGTGCCCTGCATCTTCAAATTGGTAATACTATGCCAATAAATATCAGGAGTATCTCCAAAAATTTACTAATTAAAAAACGTGGCCTAACGTGGCACCTGCACTGCCGCGCCGCGCCATCTCCGAAACAATCCGAGTTCCACCTTTCTCAACAAAACAAAATCACACGTTCCCCGTCTGCAGGTACTTTATGTGCATAGACATCTAGAACCAACGAGATAGGTTTTTCTTCAGAATAACACATTTTCATACACGTTTTCCGACACTTTTCCTCACTCCAAATTTGTTTGTCTAAAAAACCAAACAAACACAGATATTACCATTTCCACCACTAGACTAACGACAAATTCAGTGTAGCGAATTGTTTATTTGTTTGGTGTGACTTATTTGCAATCGGAATGTTTTAATTGAATTTCTAATGCAGTACATATACCTACTTGAACAGGGCGCCAAACATATGTGTGTGCCAAATTGTGAAACTGCTGCTTCCAAAATCATCAACGGCAATGATGATCTCTCTGCTCTACCTTAGCATATGTGAACGAGAAAAGTGGGAATTTGTTATTATACTCTGCACCCCAAATGAAAAAAAAACACCCCCATACTAAGTTTATGTTACAATACATATTTACACACATGTATCTTCATATGTATCTGCTGGGCTTGGTTGTGGTATGTTACAATGATGCCATGTGTAAAAGGTGTGAAAAATCACTCCACGGGGTGAGGCTACCTAATAAAAGTGCCGAAATGCACCGAAAGGGTTGTGATGAACACCATCATAAGAGCAACGAAAGGGCAATAAGTTTTATTACCGTTTAAAATTAAATTCTTTCAACCTGTTTGGGTTTATTGGCGGAACTATGCTCTTTGCTGCGAGTACAATGGTTGTGAATGTGTGTAAATTAATTTAGTTTGGAACCAATTTTGCTGAATTGGCTACAAATTAAATGTTACGTGCTTAATTTGAGAATAGAAGGTAGTTGGTTGAATGAAAGAAATACAGTGTAGCTTTTATCGTAGAATTCACAATTAAAATAGTTTTTTTGATTTTGCTTAAAGAGGCTTTCGTTGTCTGAAAAAACATTGAAAATTCGAGTAAAATGTGGGAAAAGAAAGGTTTCTTAGCCTTCATATCATACTTTGCTCTACCGCACAGTTATGTTATTGACAACGCCATTAGGTATGGTGGCTTTAGGTATAAGAGAACTTTCACGAAGTCTCTTTCCGGGAAGTCTCGCAATTAGCGCTGTGCACCACAAAGTGCTTTTTTATAAGAAAATCATATGTTCAAAAATTTGAATATAATATCTTCTAATACTAACTGTGGGCGGCAGAAAACTATTTTTTTAAGGTGGGGAGCATGGTAGAATAAAATAAAGTATGGTAGTTTTATTTTAGTTGTATTAAAGTCAGTCTCAGTCAATCAAGCAAAAATTAGTATAATAATTTTCATAATTTCATAACATTTTTTTTTGCCTCATATCACTAAAAAAAATTTGTATGTTTCCAAGGCCAGAAGGTGGGGTGCACCCCATGCTCAGAAAAGTTAGGTATGGTACTATACCCCACCCACCCCATACCTTCTGCCGTCCCTGTAAACTGACCAGCCCGGTGTTGCTCGGGTTCTGATTCAGCTTTGTTCACACAAAATTGTAAAGTAAAAGAATTAATAATTGTCAGAAAAACAATTTTGGGTTGAGCCGAAGAAAACCTGAAAGATTTCAGTTCCCTATGCTAGTGGGAGTTTAAAGATGAAATATAGTCTATGTTACTGGGGGATAATGTAGCATCCTAATGATTAAAGAATTTTTGGAATCGTTCAAATTGTTTTTAAGTTCTCATTCCCGTTTCCATTGGAATCCAATGTTTTAAATAGAAATTTTGCTACTTGAGATTGAGAAAACTAACTAACCAAACACCACGAAATTTGGTCTAGCCATTCTCAAATTATTAATCTTCTAAGACTTTTACGCATAGTGGCTCTTGTTGGGATGTTGGATCCTCACAAATGATGACTCCATCGTATGCAAAGAATTGTTGATGTGCTTTGGCGTTTTGTATTTTATCTTCCATTAGGAAAATAAATTACAACTGTCAGGGCCGGATTTCATTAAAATGCCGCCCTGTGCACCTTAAAAAATGTCGCCTTTATTATTGATTTATAAATAATTGAAATGTTAGTGAGATCTTTAACTGTATAATTTACGAATGAAATGACTCAAAAATGTAAGGTTTGAATTCATTTATTGTTTCATAATAAAAGAATAATCACATAAGGCTTTTTTATAAGAAAATAAAACTCAAAGTTGACACACAAGATAATTACGGATGTTTATAATCGTTTTCGTTTTCAAATGCAAACACGCCTTACTTTCTTTACCGCGAACTGACCTATTAGTTCTTCACAATTCAAGCGTTCAAGCAAATCCGACTCGATGCACAGAATCGCTAGACTATTAAGCCGGCTGCCCGTCATAGTTGAACGAAAATAGTTTTTGACTCTTTTCAAACATGAAAATGAACGTTCTGCCCTGCAATTTGTCACTACAAACGTCATAAATATACGATATGCTATTTCAACGTTTGGGAACTCGGTATATAAGTCGTTCGTTTTCAAGAATTTTAATAGCTTTAATAGAATCCCGTTCTAATTTTTTCTCGGAGCAATACGCGTGGAAGTGCACCAATTCGTCATCCAATGAAGATTCGAGGTCCGAGGTATAAATTGTCCTTAGATGTTCCGACTTCTTACGAATTTCGCAGGAATTCAAATCTCCAAATTCAGTGATAACTAAAAACTTTCCATGAATTTCTTCATATGCTTTGCATCTTCTTCGCAATTCAGAATCAAGATTGTCAAGAATCACGTTGAAAGTGTTGACTCGAAAATTATCCCTTCCTGACAATTGAACATCTCCATCTCGTGATTCATCAGCCTGCAACTTTCTCCTTCTTCTTCTAGAAACACTTGTCTGGTACTCTTGACTCTCTGAGATTTCTAACGCTTTTTGTTCATAAAATTCGAATTCCATTCGTGCATCAGCTACTACTTTGATCAGTCCACGATAGTCATCAATCACATCAGTTATGCTGATATCAACCTTTTGCAACCTTTGGCTGACAGCATCGAATCTTGAAAGTAAAAAATGCCAAAGAATCTGCATGAATGTTGTTTCCAGTCCTTCAAGTTGAATGCGAAGTCCTTTTGCTTCTTGCCTTGTGATCGCGTTCTCAGTGATATCTTCTTCAATGGTTATTAGAGTTTCAATTATCTCACCATAGAACTTGTTGAGCACTTTAACTGCTTCGTGACGAGCTGACCATCTTGTTGCTGACAATGATTTCAAAGCAATCTTCTTTCCTGCATGAGTTTGTAGAATTTTCCAGCGATGTGTAGATGCAGTAAAAAAGTTGTACAATGCTTGGACTGTGTTGAAATAAGATGCTGCTTCGAGGGTACTTTCGACTGCGTGAATCCCGACCAAATTCATTGAATGACCAGCACAAGGAGCATGCTCTGCAAGATCGTTGATTTCTTTGACTCTTGCCTGTAAACCTGAATAAATGCCTGACACATTGTTCGCGTTATCGTACGACTGACTTCGACAATTTTGAATATCAAGGTCGAAGCATTCAAGAACAGATATTACAGCCATCAACAAATCTTCTGCTTTGCGTCCACTGTTTTCAATGAACATGAGAAACCTTTCAACAGGTGTACCATCTTTTTGCACGTATCTCAGAACGAATGAAAGTTGATCGATGTGCGAAACATCAGGGGTTGAATCCACTATTATGGCGTAATACTTCGCTGCTTCGACTTCCTGAACGATGATCGATGATAATTTATCTCCCAAAAGTTGTATAAACTCTGCATAAATGGTTTCCGACAAATAGCTCGTACCCCCAGATCTTTTGTTGCTAAATCTTCGGATGTGTTCTTCTAAAAACGGATCAAATAATGCAAGAAAATCTATCAGCATCAATAAATGTCCATTATTTGGAGACCCAAATTTCTCGTTACTTCCTCGAAATGGAAGACCACGTGACGCTAGAGCTTTCGTAGCAGAATCCACTCTTTTCAAAATGTTTTTCCAGTAAGAAATTTCTTTTTCGAATTGATCGATCAAATCGTTGTCTATTCTTGTTTTGATGTTCGATCTATCCTTCAGGGCTAACATACTTTTCTTGTGAATTTCGAGTTTTCATGCTCAGTTACACGAACACCATAAATACACGAAAAACATAAATACATACACTCGTCGCTACTACCACGAAGAAACAGCTGCCGCCCGTGCGGCAAGGATACTTGAAGACGAGTATCGTTGACGACGAGTGTATCAGGGAGTTTTATTCTTTGTATGCTAAGGCGCGTGATTTTAATTTTGATAAATAACCACTGTTAGACAATTACCGAGTTGAAATCGGGAAGATAATTAACTGCAAAAATGAATAATAATAAGATAATCGGAATTTCGGAAATTTACAGTGATAATGTGATGCGTTTCAGGCGTATGTAACACCTTTGTCCCGAAAAATTCTTTTATGACTGAAAGAATCTTTGACTTTCATTTCAAATTTTGCCGCCCCCATAGAATTTGCCGCCCTGTGCCAAAGCACCGAGAGCACCTAGTGTAAATCCAGGGTTGACAATTGTAATACAGAGCAAAGGACTCAAGACTCCTTGATGTACACAGTTCACCTACTGTAATTAAGGACTGATATGTTGGATAAAGAATGTACAAATCGTATTGAAGAGAAAAAACTATAATTTACAACTTTTGAAAGCTACTACCTTTTTCCTCAGTCGATATTTAAGTTCAAGTAGATTAGTGAATGGGTTTTGAGTAATCAAGCCTCATATATCCAAAGTTTTGAAAAAAAAAAATAAATTATTTTTCTTTCTTCAAACAAAATTTTTGCAGAACTCTGTTTTCTTTTTAGTTGATTTTTTTTTTATCGTCGGTGCTCTTATTAGAAAATTTAGTAAACTCTTTATGAAATTGACACTCCCTCTTAAACGGAAGGAGATAGGCCCTCTTATATACGATTCTTTTAGTGTCTTGATACAACCTATCCGCCATGAACTTTTTTCGCATCTTATACAAGACACTCTGTGTTTATTCTTGACTATCCGTACCAGGGGCGAACGCAGAAAAATTTTTCGGGGGGGGGTTTTGAAATATATTAAATATGAATGAACCATTTGTTTTTAATATTTTTATGCTCTTTTATACTCTGTATTGATTTGTAGTATGCAATGTATTTATTGCTAGGAACAATCCTTACAAATATTATAAATGTGAAAGTAACTCTCTCTGTCCGGTTTTCTATGTAACCGTCTTCAGCCCAAACTACTGAACTGATTTGAATGAAATTTGGTACAGAGGTAGTCTAAGACCTGAGGAAAGATATAGTTTTTATGTTTTATCCCAAACCTGAGGAAGGACATAGGCTATGCATTTTATCCCTATATTCTAATGAGAACGGGAACGTATACAGGAACCTAGAAACTACAGTAAAAATTTAAAAATTTTTCGACCGTTAGAATGCCTCACTATCCTCAAGTAACATAAACTTTAACTCATCCCCAAATTCCTACAGGAATTGGAGTCCTTACTACTATAATAAGTACGAAAGAAACTCTGTCTGTCCGTCTTTCTATGTTACCATCTCCCACCCAAACCACTGAATCGATTTAAATAAAATTTTATACTGAGATTATCTAGAACCTGAAGAAGGACATAGGCTTTATTTCATACGAATACTCTAACGGGAACCAGTCCTTACTAATATTATAAATGCAAAAGTAGCTCTGTCTGTTTGTCTTTCTATGTTACCGTCTCCCGCCCAAACAACTGAACCTATTCAAATGATATTTTGTAAAGAGGTAGTCTAAGACCTGAGGAAAGACATAGTTTTTATGTTTTATCCCAATTCTTATGGGAACGGGAACGTAAGCGAGAACTTAGAGACTACTGGACCGATTTCAAAAATTCTTCCACCGTTAGAATGCTTTACTATTTCCGAGCGAGTAACATAAACTTTAACTCATTCCCATATTCCTATAAGAACGATCACCATATTCCCACAGGAACGGGAGTCGTTACTAATATTCCAAAAATTCCAAAATTAAATCTGTCTATTTATTTTTTTCTTTGTTCCATTATTCCCGTACTTACGGCAAAACATTTTTATTTGGCAAAAGATGAAAAAAGTAAGAACATCGTGTGCAAAAATGTACTTAGGTTACTGAAAAATTAAAAATACTGCCGAAAGTCACTATTCCACGCTGACGAAGTCGCGAGCACAGCTAGTATTTTATAAAATAAAATTAATGAGCATTGGAACTTTTGCCATTTTTATATTTATAACGTCGTCATAGTCAACCTCAATACTGCCATAGATGTTCAGCAACATCAAACCGTTCAGTCGCTGGTCGCTCTTCGGTGGTTCTTCCGCGTAGATAAGTTTTTAATCTGCGCAGACATGAAAAGGATCGCTCGCTTGAAGCCACGGATACCGGAAGTGTCGCACCGATCTGCATAAAACAATGAACTCTTTTATATAGGGACGAATCGCAAACATTTAAGGTGTCTATAAAGCTGTTGGGCAGTTTTTCGTTTGGCATACTCAAGCAATGTTCATGGGTATGCATATGCTTATTCATACATAAGTTTCATGGGTATGCATATGCTTATTCATACATAAGTATACCCTTTCCTAGTTGCCGTTGTCGATCCCTTTCTTATACAGAGCCAGAGCGACTGGCTTTTAGTATGTGTGATGAAAATTTTAATTTTCGTAGATTTCGGTCGCGACTGCCGTTAGTTTTGAAGCGATCAATGCAATGTGTTTGCGCAAGTAAATAGGAAAGTGAATTCATATATTTCTATCGCAGGTCCCGTTGTATACGACCCAATACTACCTCCACATCAACATATCAAATTTACTTACACTAGAAAAGAGTGAACATGCGAAAAACACTAACTTATCGATAGAAATGGCTTTCGCATTTGTAGGAATTTTTTCGTTGACAGAATGAAATTTTCAGATGAATTTTATGTTTCCATGTTTTATATTTTGGTTTTTGTTTTAAAAAACTAGTGGTTATTTTTTATTTTACAAATTTCGGGGGGGGTTTCAACCCCCAAAACCCCCCCCTGCGTTCGCCCCTGATCCGTACATAGGCCATTGGAATTTATCGTTGTCTGGGGGAAACCCATATTAGGTTTCGCGGTTGTCGATTGGAATTCTTTTTCGAGGTCAACGTGTTCCACGTGCAAATTGACTAAGGAATGACGATATTTTTCCATTTGGATTCTTATATGTTGGATTGTTTCCGTCGTTGATCAACCCTCAACAAACCCGCGTTGGCTAAAAATTTCCTGTAGTTAGCTACCTAATACCCGGTCAACGATCATAAAGTTATCGTAATTCCATGTACATAATATATATAATTCGAGCGCCAATTCTTTTAAAGAAGTGTTCCTCACTATTATCCTCTCCACTTGAACATCTTTTCAAGCTTTCATTAAAATCTGGAATATTCCCCACTCTTTGGAAAAAATCTTTTATCATACCTGTTTTCAAAAAGGGTGAAAAATCCGATATAAAAAACTACAGACCTATTTCAAAGCTCTCATGTATACCTAAGGTATTTGAACAAGTAGTCTGCGAAAGCATATCCTTTTTTTCAAGGAATGCAAAGAAGATCGACGGCTACCAACCTTCTATCCTTTCATCATAAGTGTTCCAATGCTCTTGAATGTGGGAACGATCTTGATTGCATCTACACTGACTTCTCTAAGGCGTTTGAGCAACTGTCTCATAACATCATACTTTATAAACTAAAAGCTTTTGGATTTCCCACAGTATTTATTGCTTGGATAAGCTCCTACTTAAAAAATAGGACTTATGAAGTCAAATTTCGTAACATTTTGTCAAAACCTTTCAATGCTATGTCTGGCGTGCCACAAGGTAGTCATCTTGGCCCCTTGCTTTTCATTATTGCTATAAATGATGTAATTTCTTGCATCCTATAGCGAAATTTTAATCATTGCTGATGATATGAAGATTTTTAAAATCATCGAAAATGCTTCAGATCGCGACTTCTTACAAAAAGATATTAATAGTTTTGTTGTATGGTGTTCAATGAACGGACTAACTTTAAACACTTCCAAGTGCCAAAGTATGACTTTTTCCGCAAAAGATCTCCTAGCATTGGAGAATATTCAATATCGCAACAATCTTTATCACAAGTTTCTAGATTCCGTGACATCGGTGTTCTTTTTAGTACCAACCTCGAATTTAATGAACACATCAACCTCATTATTAACAAAGCTAATTCAATGCTTGGCTTTATTAAGCGATGGGCAAAGGAGTTTAGTGACCCTTATGTCACCCTCTCTTTATACAACTGTTATGTTCGTCCCCATCTAGGGTATGCTTCTCAGGTGTGGTCACCATTCTATGATATTCATAAATCACAATTCAGCACAGATTCATACGCTTCACTCTCAAAGGTCTTTCTTGGCATGATCCTTTCAATCTCCCTCCTTATGAAAATCGTATTCGCTTATTAAATCTTCAAACCCTCTCACAGAGAAGAATCAACAATGATTTAGTATTATTTCATCAATTAATAACCGGTACAATTGATGCTCCCGACTTGCTCTCCCACATAGGATTCAACTATCGCGGAGGAACTCACCAACTACGTAATTTAGAGTTTATACATCGCTCCCACCACCAAACTAACTATGGAATGCATGAGCCATTAGCACGCATGAGTAGGTTATTCAACTCTAATCCTTTTATTGTCGATTTCAACATTAGTAAAAGTAGTTTAAAATTAATATTAAGAACCAGTGTACCATCTGCATGATTCATGTTTAGTAGATTTTTTATTACTGTAGTTTAATTTCATTTTTTATTTATAACCTTGTTTAGTAATGTTTCACTAGTTTAGTTTGTTCTCTTAATGTTAATTTAATTTAAGTTTTACTTTGTAATATTATTATAATGTTTTTTTTATTTTTCCTCGTATACGTTTTCTTTGTGCTTGTGTTGGCGTTATTTACTAACCAAACCACTAACACTTGCATTAATGATGAAGAGCGTAGATAAGTGTGTACAGACGAGCTTGCTCTAAGTTCAGTGCCACTTAAGTCTCTGAGATGCAAAAAAAAAAGTGTATCAGATCAGAGTCATATAAATGCTGCTTCAAAATGGCAACAAAAGACATAGGCCTAAATTATTTTCTTCGGTGGGTCTTATTGTCTCTTCAATGTGGAAACAAAGCCCGTGGGTGTTATTTCCATTTCTTTGAGCAATAAAATTTAACACTGCATCAACTTAAAAACTTAAATATAACGATCAAAATTAATTTTCGACTTTAATATCAAATAACAGCTTAATAATTAAAGGGCCCATTCACGCGTGTTTGTACAAATATATAGTTTCGCCACACACTACACAAACATGTTTGAGAAATATTAGTTGCTTGCCGTTTTTATCTCAATCAGACCTACGGAGAAATGAGCTCCTATTCAGCATGTGCAGCTTTAAATATTGCCTTGGCTATTGAAAAAAAATTTTAAGCAATAAAAAAGGATTTGGTGTAAAGAGTGGTTTATTCATCTGTACTTGATGAAAATTGACATCTGTTTGACCAAAATTCAACACACACCACTCAAACATCTTTGTGCAAACACGGAAAATTCAAAACGGTTTGTGCAAACACTCAACATCGCTTCACACAACTCAAACAGTTTTCACAAATATTAGTGTTAGATCAGACATCAGACTGCTTCAAGATTTCAATTTTGCGATTTTTTTGTTTCTGAAGCAAATTTTGTTGCTTCAATGGTTTTGCATGTTTTTTTGGTTTACTTCGAAGAGTCATTCGATCCGCAATGACTAGGTCTGATATGGCTGGCCCTCAGACATCGAGGAGTTGTAGAAGCCTATGTGCAGATGATTGAAAATATAATATATACGAAGAAGTAGTGTAGTGACAACCTAAATGGCCAGTTTCTGTCAACGAAGAAGAATTCTTGAATATTCGGACAATAAAGGAACAATAAGTATGAGAGAAGTGGAGTGGAAGAAAGCTAAGAAGAAGGAACTCCGCACGATTCCAGGTTCCAGCATAGAATAAGAAGTACTTAAACCGCATTCACGTTAAAACATCTTGCAGAAATAAAGCACAACCGGCTCAGCTGGTTAATATTCAAATGGGAGAATGAATATCAACCACGTTCCTGCACGAGCGTGGCTGGGAAAGAAGAAAAATAGGACAAACAATTTCTGAAACACACGAATAAGAAAACTGCAGTAAAAATTTGACCATAGGCTAGCTAAGGTCAACAAGAACCGGAGCGCGTATACCAAACGTGCGGTCCAATAGTATGAAGTGAAGCCGAGCTGTGTCCCCTTTGGTATCAAGATCAAGTGCTCATTTTGCCGTTAAAGAAAAGAGTTGTTTTTGGTCGCAAGAAAGCGTAGAGCATAGCAGAAATAGAGCTTAATTATTTCTATCAAACAAGGTACCTACCGTTTGCTTTATTTCATGAGATTTGCATAGTTTGATTTAAAAATAACTTTTCCAAATAGTATCAAGAAGTCCCTAACTACCTTCATAAGGACGAAAATATCTCTTTCTCGAATAGTGAATTTCATTTGATGATCAAATTACAATGTCGTAAATGAAGATATCAAATAACCTCAGCAGTTCTGATGGTTCCTTTGAGAAAAAGTCGACTACTTCAAAACACCTTGTTCTCACTCTCTTCAACTACTTACTTCCGCCGCCGCAAAGCACCGGCAAGATCTATTCTACATGCGGACTCACTAAAGGGTTTTCCATTGAATAGTCTGTTTTAAGGGCCCTTCAACTACGTATTCATGGTACTGAAAGGAATAGCTATGTGTGGCAATCACTGCGAGAACCACCGCAACATGATCATGTAGGTATACAAAAATATAGATGAACACTTTCTTCTGCAACTTGCCGAAATTCTTCCTCTACAATTTGTAACAGTTTGTATTGCCTATAGCCTAAAGCATTGATGTACTGCACATTTGTTGCAATCAAATCGAGTATTGAATTTCCCAAACGCTGCGCAGACAACTTTTTTTTACATTTTTGGGGAGAACATTCGTTCCCATTTCCCCGGATGAGTGCAATAATGATGCTTAACATGCGGCACGATGTTGTCGCCGTTAAGTGACAATTTCATGGGAATTATGTATTATATTTGGATTGCTCGACGATTTACATGGAATCTGTTGGCGATGCGATGGAGCAAGTAGGTGGTGGTATACCTACTTTCTCACTTAGCATTCTGTGAAGGTAGGTAATGGGATATTACAAATTGAGTCTGAGAGTATGAAGTGAGTAGCAACACACTTGAACCAGAAGTAGCCGGTAAATAATAATTATGTTGAAAAACTTTGTCAAAACAAATTGGCATTTATCACTTTGGTCTTATTTTATTCGCCAACGTGCTCATGCTCAATCGTGAGTGCAATTTAAGCATAAAATTGGGAAAGAAAAAGGATAAACGAAACAAAAAGAAAGAAAAGAAAACCCCTAATGAAGAAGGAGAAATTACCATCCTTGTCGTCGTTGACTAGCTGCAATTTCATTTAATTTCCAAAGAAGGATGAACTAGACAAAAAAAAATTCACGGGACTTAGGTAGAGGGAAAGTTTGATGGAGACAAAACAGAAAGGACTCTCCTCTTCAAGCTAAGCACCACCATCAACGTTGCTTTTGCTAATTGACATAAAGTCATTCTCTTCTCTCTGCGTTCCTCATCGTTGTCTATACGCCTTTTTATATCCGTATATGAAGTTAGCAAAGCGGTCGGTATCATTCGACTACTGAATGCAGCTTATCTTGCCAGCGGGAAAGAACTTGGTGCTATACTTACAAGGTATACCGCTCCTGCTGGTACTACCTTCTTCTTTTTTAGCAACGGAATCTAATTAACAATTTTCCATTGATATGGAAAGCTTCTACAGGAAAGAGAGAGATGCAAAATAGAATGTGCAGCAGTGTCAAAGCAAATTTTCTACCAATTTTCTGAGCTTTTAGTAGAAGTAGCATGAGAGATGATGTTGGAGAAATTGCCTTGAGCGTAGTAGATGTATGTATGTGCGTTGTATAAGACTACAATGAAAGTCTTATGAAGGACCTTTTCCCTGTCACAGGGCAAAAGGATTATTTTGAAGAAGTGTTTTTGAGGCTTTAATATCAATGGACGTTATAACTTTAAAGCAGAGGAAAAATTTTAAAGGAATTGTGAACAAGTTTTCATTTGAAATTTTTTAACCTCACTTTATTAAGTAACTTAAGGGGGGTTAGGGTTTTTTTGATTGTCCTAACCGTATAGGCAAATTCAGGTAGAAAAAGCCATAAAAATATATTTATTGATTATTTTATGTAATTTGGAAAAAATAATTTTTTTTGTCACTTTTTAGTTCATAAACTTTAGCCGCGTTTTTCTCAAAACTACTTTTTCAAAGTCCGTGTTCACTGTCATTTCAAAAATACTTGACTGATTCATTTCAAACTTTATACACATTTTTAACATATAAAATACCGCCCCCAACGATTTGTGAATTTTTTTTTTTACATTAAGGGTGTTTTCTCCACCAAAATGGCGGAATTTTTAGTGGAAAATAACAATTTACACTTTAAATGGCCGCCAAAAATTTTTAAATGAAAAATTTGGTCACAATTTGACTAATTTTGCTTGGTTTTTTATTTTCAAATAATTTCCAGCCGAGTTATGGTAAACACCGCAAATTATTTTTTTTCTCAAGACGTTCTGGGAAAAGCTCTGTTACCGGCTTATGTTTCAATATTTCTGCATGAAAAAATTACCCTATATTGTCGAAAGTATGCTCAAAAATGTCCAAATAAAATTACTTAATCCATAATTAAGACGAAAATTCGTAAAAAAAATCTTTTTTTTACCTTGAAACACATACCTCCCCTTGAGGTATGTACCATGACCCATGACACATGGACAGCATACTTTTATTGCGATTTTGTGCCGCGCAACTGTCACAATAAAGAAGAATAACATTTTGAACTTCTTTCTGATCCACTAAATTAAAATATTTGAACTTAATAGATGAAATTTCGTTGCATCCTCGTTTGCCATCTTTTTCCCCCCACAAAAAACAATAACCATTCCTGGCTCCATTTTTGTAAACACTTTCATTGTAATACAAGTATTTTCTTGAATAGTAAAGGCTTACGCTTTTGCCAATGAGGAGTACTTAAACCTTTTTGTAAATCAAAGCTTGCACAGAGAAAGATGAATCTAACTTACTTTTTTCTTCATCTGACAGGAATATTTTTGAAGTGGAAACTTCTTTAGGCGCGTTTGGCACTTTTGCGATGGGGGTAAAGCATTGAATTCGCGACCGACACCATTTTTTGGCTCATCGTAATTCGTATGTAAAGTCGTCATAGCCCAGCGTCTCGGGTTCGATTCCCAGCCCTGACTTCCATTTTTTATTTATTTAAAGTGAAAACATAAATAAAAATTGTTCGCCACGGCTGGGATTCGAGCATAAGACCCTGAGATTAATAGCCAACGACTCTACCATTGAGCCACCTTAACTTTAATGTTGCTAAATGACTTTAAAGAATGCAATAGCATTATTACATAGTAATTGTACTTACCGACTCGGAGAAATACAGAGAAGAAAGAAAGGAATCGAAGAAACAGATAAAAATTTATGCAACGAAGAAAAAATAAAAAACACCTAATATTTTACTACCATTACAATGAAGAGTGGCTGGATGAGTGAAGCTGGAAATTTCATAATGGTAGAGTAGGAGACGCACTGGTCGATGATTCGAACTTTACAACAAATTAGAAGAGATCAACAACTCATCGCGATGATTTATCGGTGGAATTGAAACGGATTGCTTGAAAAGCATTACTCAAATATTAATTGATTTCGTTTCTAAAATAAATGCATTTCTTTATTTTCATTTCTTTCTTCTATTTTTTCATTTTATTGCCAAAGTTTACGAGCGCAGTTCAAAGATCAATAGACACTATCAGAGCCGGATTCACCATATAGGCGGACTAGGCGGCGCCTAGGGGCCCCCACAAAATATGGGGCCGCCACAAATTGAAATTTTTTTAGAAAAATTATTTAAAAATATAGAATACTGCAAACCAAAGTACAGTAACCAACGTAGTCCAGCTCGTGAGATTGTTTATAATTATATTTTGCTAACCAGAGTGCCGTAACCCACGTAGCCCAGCTCGCGAATATTTATTAATAATTAATAAAAACTTGAACTGTAAGCTAGAGTGCAGTAAACCACGTAGCCCAGCGTGTAACTGTTTTTAAATCAGAGTACAGAAACCCCCGTAGCCAAGAGCTACTAAACTGATTTATCGACCGCCACGTTCTTAAAAACCAGGAAGGTTCAGAACCATACATTCTACCTCGTGCATCCATCACTCATATTCAACAATCGAAGTACAGGATGAGCTCCAAATAGAAGGTATTCCAGCGTCCAAAGTCACGGTCTTCCGTTCAAGGAAAGCCAAGAACAAAACCTTCAACTCGTTTGTGGTTGAAGTAAACAAAACCTGTGTCGTAGCGGATGTATATACAAAAACAAGGATCCTAACCAAAAGGTACACTGGGAGCGGTACTAATCATCTCGATTAGTTCGACGACAGGTGAGGAGTACATCAACTACAGCCGCTTTAATACTGAAGATTTCCAAAGAAGGATCGAGGAAACAATCACTTTGCCGAAAGCAAACAGGAACCTCTCCAACGACGAGATCGATGAGGCTATTAAATCAATGGAGGGCATAATAACAAACGCCTGAGATGAACAGAAGAGACCGAGAACATCCAGAGACAGATACCAGCACCTCCCAGAAGGAATTGTGCGGCTATATGAACACCGCCAAAGGCTGAGGAAGAAACTGCAAAGGATTCAGCAAAGAGATTGGAATACCGTGAGCAACACCTACCAAATGGTGAAGAGTGAGCTCTAATGCACCCACATCATGCTGAGGAACGCTCTTCAATATCACAACAACAGCCTGTTCCAACAAAGGCTGCAGAACATCAAGCCTGGACCCGACGCATTCAAATCCATCAACAACATCATCGGGAAAAAACCAAAGATGCCTGAAAAAATAAGCACCGGACAAGGAGAAGTCGAGACAACCCAAGAGAAAGCAGATGCGTTTGCCAATTTTTTCAAGGAAAACTTTGTACCAAAACTACCCAACGATTCAGGGCTTATCGAAGAAGTTGAGGCAACTCTAAGCCAACTGCAGCAAACGGACACTCAAGTCATGTTATTCAACAACGATTACCTTTCAAATGACCCGGTACCTGCAGAAAACTTCACAAATCCAGAAGAAGTAGTAGAAATGATTCACGGTGGACGACCTAAAAAATCATCCGGACCCGACATGATCTCCAACTACATCATAAGAAGGTTCCCCAAGTCGTCCTGATGCTATTCCTGGCAATCATATTCAACAACTGCATCAACAACTGCTATTTCCCTAAGAGATAGAAGAAAATGAAATGGTAATTTTCCCGTTCATATAAAAAATTTTCATCTTAAAGGGGCCCCCACGAAAATTCCGCCTATGGGCCCTAAAAAGTAAATTCGGCACTGGACACTATCCTTAAGAAAATGAATGTATCAATTTTAACAGAGTCTCTTTTAGATGACGAAGAAATACACGTATGATATTCCTGATTTCAATTTTGTAGCAGCAGGAGTAGCTATCTATAAAAGGTTGTCTGATACAACTGCCATATTTTGCGCAAATCATATGGACTTGCATAGGAGTATGTTTAGTACTAATGTCTATGATATCGGCAATCTGTGTGTTTGTCGTTGCCACTCTGAAAATGAACAGCAAGTTATAATAGTTGGCGTTTATATTTCACCGAATACGTCTTTAACTGTCGTATTACAGTTTTTTACAAAAATTTATTTATTTATTCTGAAGACACTTCTGCATACCTTCAACGATAAAATTGGGGAGAGATTTGATGATTTGCCAATGATTTTGAGTGGTGATTTTAACTTCAACTTCGCCGATGCTTCAAATCTGCCACTTTTTTTAATTTTTAATAGAAGAATATTATTTAACAATGACGAATGACCGACCGCAGCCTTAGTACAACGAAATATAAATCGACAGTTGATGCAGTCTTTGCGATATATGTATTTAAATATATTCGAGTCAAAATTGTTCGTTTCCTATTTAGTTACCATAAGCCTATTACTTCAGTATTAGAATACAATGATTGCAGAGATGATAATGGAAAAGCTGAAATTGTGAATGAAAACTCATAAGTTTCATTGATGTTCTTCCATATGTACATGTACATATGTATGTATATTATAAAACATTGAATAAAATTTTGGCATTATTTTTCTATTTTTATAATAAGCAATAAGAAAAAACATTTCAATTAAAAGATTTTCTTGTACATACATTAAAATATTTACTGAAAATTTAATTCGGTTTTCACTTCTGTCGGCACTTCCGGAGTGCTTCTTTTTTTTATATTTCTTTATCACTTATACATATGGTTTACATATTCATCCGATTGTTCCAGAATTTTTTGTTCTTTTTTGTCGGCGTTCTTATGTCTGTCACAAAATGTGCATTTGAATTTAAATCGAAACACTCTTTGCGATATTACTGAAAAATCTAAATTTGCTGTTTTAAATTTTTGGTAATATATTTTATAAAGAGTAAAAACGTTGGAAAATTGTTGGGGTAGGTATAGTTTGTTACTTTTGTTTCGTTATGTTATCGTTATGAGATGGTACCGTCGGAAGTTTTTCAATAATTTTAAGTCTTTAAGAATTATAATTTTGCATTCGGAGGGGTTGATAGGGGCAACACGTTTTCGAACAATTCTTTTAAAAAAAATGTTTTTTCTTAGCATATCGAAGAGTAAGTAAGTAAGAGTAAAAGCAAAAAAAAAAAAAATTATTTTTACAATTATTACCACACTTTTTGTTTATGGCAACATCAATCCATGTCATTTGCGATGATTTTGCTTTTAACAGAATTTTCGTATGTCGCCTACGATAAATTTTGTTTTCTCTGTAAATTAGTATTTTAAAGCTTTATTGTAAAACTAATGATATAGAATGACGCGTAACTGAATAAACTATCGTACTGCATCATAAACTCAATTTCGTAAAAAATGTTGCTTCAATTCAATTCAATTTCAATTTATTTCATTGTACAAATAAGACTTGGTCTTTTACAGTACCTACTTAACGGAGTAATAATTACAGTGTATAAAATTATAAAAATTAAGTTTAAAAATCAACATTAACAAAAATTTTGCAAAAGAGAAAGTAATAGTAATGAGTTACTTAAATGTGGCAGAAAGAAAGAGGAAACGGAAAATGAAGAAAAAGAGAAAAAAAATGAGGAAAGATGATAAAAGAGAAAAAAAGTAAGCGAAAAAGAGAAAGAATAAAGTAATTAGAAAAACAATCAGAAAACACTGATCACAAAACATTTAAACAAGACAATAAACTTAATCACTGCCGGTTTGAAGTTAAATATGCCAATGCAGCAGCCCTAAACTTTATTACTCCAATTATTATTGTTTTATGCCTGTGGGAAGGGTAATCCAAAGCTTGGTTGAGTAAGCATAAAAAAGTCGCGAGGAATTTAAATAAGCAAAGCTGGGAATTATAAGATTTAAGGTTCGATTAGATTGAGCGAACTGTAGTTTATCAAACAAATACTGAGGTTTTTTGGTTTTAATAAATTTATTCACAAAAAGGCAGCACCTCATGTCGAGAAACTGTTGAAATGTGCAGTCAAGGATTAACTTATGATAGTGCGATATATGCTCATGCCGACGAAGTTCATACACATATCTAATCACATCATTGAATGCAACTAGTAGCTTATGGTAAGAGTGAGAGTCTAGTTTGCAATAAACAACTGTAGCATAGCATAGCATCAATAATGGGGATAAATAAAGTCTTTGCTAATCGAAGTTTAGTGGCCACAGGAGTAAAATTAGACGACACATTCAGCTTACGTAGCCATAAATTCGCCCAATAACAAAATTAACATGGTCAACCCAGAGACAACGTGCGATTAAGTTTAAAACAGAGGTTAGAGACTCTATCAACAAAATAGAGTTGCAAATTATTCAAGAAAATCGGTTTTATATTTTCGGTATTGTATTGGTTTTTAGAGACACATATAATTTGAGATTTACTCGGATTAAGACTGAGACCATTACAAACGGACCATTCGCAAATCTTATATAGATCGTCATTAAACCTTGCAACCAAGTCTTCGATGAGTCCAATCGGCCTAGATAAATATATTTTAGCATCATCGGCATAAAGGTGAATGGATACATTACAGCAGACTTTGGGTAGATCATTAATAAAGAGACAGAATAATATTGGCCCTAATATTGATCCATGGGGTACACCCGAAACTAAAGGACATGGAATAACTTCCACCATAGCAAACTCGTTGTTGCCGATTAATCAAATAATTTTTTATCAAACGCACAGATCTTTCACTAAAACCAAAATATAACTTCAGTTTTGAGACAAAGAAGGAAGTGATCAACACTATCAAAAGCCTTGGAGAAGTCAAGTAAGCAGAGAACTGTTAATTAGTCCATATCAAATTTAATTCTAATATCATCAATATAATCTTAACCATTGCTGTTGAGCAGCTATGATTTACGCGAAAGCCTGATTGAATCGGGGATAACAGTTTGTATCTATGTAGATAGGAAGAAATTTCGTTAGCAACAACTTTTTCCAAGACTTTCGACAAACAGGGTAAAACACTTATGGGACGAAAGTCATTAACAGTCGTAGGTTGCGCCTTTTCCGGAGTAGGAATAACTTTTGCCAGCTTCCAGGCTTCAGGAAAAGTTGATGTTATTATACAAAAGCTAACTACATGTGTTAGGGAACTTAGAATGTGGGGTAAGATCAATTTCACAAAACGAATGGGAATACCGTCTTCTCCAATGGCATTAGATTTTATGGAACGAATAGTGTTAACAATATCTATTTCCGACACTACTTCAAAATCAAAATCACACAAAAAAGATAGACGATCGTCAGGTACAAAAGACGAAGAATTCGAGGTACTGGACGTAAAAGCATTATTGAGGACGTTTAAATCAGGTATCGTGTTGCTAGATATTATTTTACCAACTCAAATAGATTTTAAATTTGACCAAAGCTTTTTTGAGTCGTGTTAAATTTAGAGAAATAATATCTCTGTTTAGCTCTCCGGGTAGTATTTGCTTACGATGATTTTGCGGGAAGGGCTCGATATAAACTTAGAAAAAAAACAGATACCTTAAAGCTCGCGGGTAAGTTTTCATAACGAGGCTTCAATCATACTTTTCTTGGGCAAAATCCAAATGTTCCTCCACATAGCAAACTAGATAGTTTTTCATTCATCACTTGGTTTTTTTTCATCCGTTTTATAAAATTCATACTTACTTTCAAAACCCACGCTCTGAAATAGCGTGAATAAATTTGAACCATTTTTTTCAAAGACTTTGTCATGAAAACTCACCTTCAGAGTGTAAACACTTTTTAGTGTAAACGCATAAACAGAGTGGCCCTGGTCGCCACCGTTTTCAATCAAACAAAAATGTGTGTTTGTGTAATTCTAAACGCGTCTCTAAACAGAGATCAAATTCAGAATTCTGATGATCACAAGAAAAAAAAATGAAAAAAAATGTTTAAACTGAAACTTCTACCAGTTTCTTTGCTCAAGGTAAACCGTGTGCTGTAAACGTCTATATCAAGTAAGTAAGTAAGTAAGTAGTTTTATTGAGGCATATATAACTCAGTACATGTTTTTACTTATAAACTAGATTTAATAAATTGGTCGACTTAATGATATGTCTGACTTCATCAAAGTTTAAGAAAATGCCATTTAAATTAATTTCATTAAATTGATTGCATTGTAAACTAAGCTTACATTATTATTAAAGTGTACACTTGCTCCCGGTGTACAATCTCAGCTTTGCCTTTTTGGCTTTTACTTATGATTATAACTTAAAACTAATTAAAACTAAATAAAACGAAAAGGTCAATCTTATCTTTTCTAGGATGTGAATATTTAATTATTCATACATACAGGAATACACAAGCTTTAGGTTCTCTTAAAGAAAATTTAATATTATATTATCTCAAGAAAAGCCAAAACTTGTGTGTTGAAAACAAAGGCTAATGTGGGTGAACAGATACATTAATTAATTAATATTTTAATCGGTATCACCCCCTAAAATTAAGCGGGGATGCTTTTTCGTAAAACGGCACGGAGAGGATATTACTTGAACCAGGGCTCAAAAGAGGTGTAGATCGTTCATTCAGAAAATTAAACAGGGATAAGTAGTAACAATCATTTATACTTAGCTCAGTGTGGAAATCAATCAAGGATCTTACAAGGTGATTCGGATGCGAACTAATGCGTTCCATTTTTTTAATAAGCAGTTCAACTTGATAGGCCATCAGAGGTATAATTTTTGCTGTTTCATATATGTATTCATTAGAGTAGAATTTTTTGTTAGGCTTTCTAAATTTTCCACAACAGAATCTCAAAAATGTTCTTTCAAAAATTTCCATTTCCCTGGCTACAGATGGTGAGATCGTAAACCAAATAGGAAAACCATACAAAAGTATTGGTCTTATCAACGTTTTATACATAAGTGTCTTTGTTTTTGTAGACACTTGCTTCGAGATAATTAAAGGTTTAAGCATCGCAGAAACCATTTTGGCTCTATTAAGAACTAATCTTGCATGCTTGTTAAATAAAAATCTATTATAAAAATGTATACCTAAGTATTTTGTTTCATTTTTTAATGTTATTTGGGTTTCGTTTATTCTCAAAGAAAGTGTTTTACTTTCTTTTACAGCAAGATAATGACCTTTACCACTGGAGTTTCTAAAGCACGTTAAGCCACATTTATCGGTATTTATTTTGAGTCTCCATTTTTTAAAATAGTTTTCCACAAGTGGAAGGCTTTGTTTTATTTTGTCCAACGCAACACTTGGCCGGGGATCGCTTGCCAGAATAGTGGTATCATCAGCGTAATGAATTGATCCTGGTTCCTCAGTTATAGGATCAGAAAGAGGGAAATCATGAATGAATATATTGAACAGGGAAGGGCCAAGGATTGATCCTTGAGGCACACCCGAGAGTATACGAAAAGGTTCCGATTTTTCAGTTTTTATTGAAATTGCCGTAGTTCGACTTTCGAGAAAACTATATATCATTTTAACGAGCCAGTCAGGGCATCTTAGATTTAAAAGCTTAAATATGAGCCCGTCGTGCCATATCGAATCGAAAGCTTTTTCGAGATCAATATCTAAGCTAACTGTGCTTTTCTTGTTTCTTAAGTTTTCCACAACCTTATTTTGAATAACGAGTAACGCGTGTTCGGTTGAGCAACTTTTTTTGAAGCCAAATTGATTGTTTGGAATAATGTTTGCTTCTTCTAAGAACCTATTCAAATGATCTGTCAGAACTCTTTCGAAAAGTTTTCCAGTATTAGAGAGCAATGAGATTGGTCGAAAATTGGATATATCTTTCGCAGCTTTTGTTTTTGCTATCGGTATGATTATTGCTTGTTTCCAAGCCCTAGGAAAATAACCATTGTTTATACAATGGTTAAATATTAAGGACAAAACCGTATCTAGGGAAGATGGACATTTTCTCAAAATGAAATTAGAAATTTGATCGATTCCAGCTGATTTTTTGTTGTTCAAAGCAACCCTAAATTCTCTGACTTTTTCGGACGTAGTAAAGTTGGGTCTGGGCCTTGTAGCATTGTTTGAAAGTGAGAAATTTGTTAAGTTTTGACCAAAATGAATCGATTTGAATAAGTTTATTGCATCTGACACTTCAGTTTCAAAATTTTGATTTGGTAACGTCTCGGGACCAGAGTAAAGTAAAGAGTAAAAATCTTTAAACGCGTTTAATTTGGATTCCATATCATTCAAGTTCTGCCCGTTGTATGTAAGTATGTCCTTAGAGATATCAGTTCCAAAATATTTCCGCCCCGTTATTTTATCTATTTCCTTAAAAGCAAATGGTGAAGGTTTGATTTTCTTAAGTCTTGATTGAAATGCTTTATTTAAATCTATATTGACATTATCTCTTATGATTTTACTCAGGCATTGGATCTTAGAATGTAGTTGAAGATATTCGGGATTTACTCTATTTAAATATCGATGATAAATTTTTTTCAGTTCTTTTAGCCATAAACTACGCAAATCAATTAGTTTTTTAGTTCTTTCAGAGATGGAATGAAATTTTTTGTTTTGGGGTTGGACTAAAACTGAGTGCAATTCAACATTTGATGAAATAATCAAATTAAGTTTATCTATAGACGAATCAATTTCATTGTTCGAAAGGTTTCTATCATCAGGAATGACAAGGGACGACAAGTTACCATGTAGTCCTAGTCTAAAAGCATCCCAGTCAGTGTTTTCAAAACTTCTGAATGTGTCTGGAGGCACTAGGATTGGAAGAAAGTTGTATAGTTTTATTTCTACAATGATTCCAAAGTGATCCGATACAACCGGAAAGGTTTTACATGTCAGGGTGCTTGATGGGCTAGTGGCAATGTCAGCAATGCTAATTGTTGATGTTTTAATAAAGAAGTCTAAATATGAGGACGTTCTGGGGTATGTTGGGCCATCAGAAGGAATTATATCCAGATTAAAACAGGGACCATTATTAAACCAATTGTGAAATAGGTTTCCATTATTATTACACACTCTATCACCCCAGGCAGTATGTCGTGCGTTGAAGTCCCCTCCAATCAAAGCTGCGTCAAAACTAACAACAAGCGAATAAAGTCTATCTAGTTCTCCAGATAGATTATTACCAGCATTTGATGGTATATAAATACTACCAAGAATCAAGCGCAGAGTAGACCCGCTTGGATTCACTGACGAAATACAAACAAGGCAAACTGAAAACTTACTACTTTCGAAAGGAACTGAGCTGAACTTGAAATTTTTGTTCAAAAGAACTGCCGTTCCTCTCCCTGAATCATTTCTTATGATGTTGAAATCGTCAAAAGTTGGTTTGTGTCTTGCAGATAAGCGAGTTTCAGACAAGAAACATATTTGTGGTTTTCTATTTTTTAGAATATCTAAAAGTGCGGTTCTTTTTGCATTTGAAATTATAGAATTAAAATTTATCGACATTATTTTTAATTTGGTATTGTCCATCATTATGTGACAATGGAAGCTACAAAGTTAAGGTAAGAAAACATTTTTTCTTCCTTACTTTGCAGCTGTTGATATGTTGGCCAGAATTGTCTTATTTTGACCAAAAGATCTTTGAACGGGATATTGAAAAGATTCTCTGATTCATTAAGAAAATCATTCAAACCCCCCTTCGTTGCATTTGCCTGACTAATCAATGGCGGTTGGTTGTTATTTCTCACATTCACATGAAAATGAGGCCCTCGTTTGTAAGTATTCGTTTGCCTCATAAAGCCCTTTGCTGAATCAGCGTACGAAATATTTGTGTTGACTAAGTTATTAATTGCATTTTCTACAATACCTTTTGTTTTATTTGAATTTTGTCTAGCCATTCCGGTTGTCATCAGTTTTTTTTCTTTATATTTTAGGAATGCAGGGCACCCCTGGTAACTAGCTGCATGTCCTATCTCATCGCAATTAACACACTTAGCTGGAGGATTTTCCTCATTTTTTTCCCTACGTTCTTTAGAGGCTTTTATACACACCTCAGAATCATGTGATTCACCACAAATTACACATCTCATTACATATGCGCAACATTCCCCTGAATGTCCAAATCGTTGACACCTAAAGCAACGAATCACCGTACGGTTAAATTTCTTTTCCCAATAAACCCTTTGGTAAAGTAAATACTTCACACATGTAAGATCCTTATTTGATTCACCGACCTCAAGCTGTACAAGAAACATATTTAATTTTAAATTGAGTTCTTTAGAACGTGATGTAGCAAAAGGTGTTATCTTACAAATCTTAATGTTTGGTGCAACTTCTTCCAAAGCTTTTTTTATTTTGTTTACAGGAGTGTCTCCATCGAGACCCTTCAGCAATATAGAAACCTTCTTCGTGTCTTTTGGAGCGAAAGAAAATGCCCCGATACCCGTTTCGCGCAGTCGATCAATAATCAGTTTGTGAACAGCAGAATTATCCACATAAACCTTTGTTTTCCTATATCCCATGTTAACAAATTTATGTGTCAAATTGGAAATATTACATTCTTTTGAAGCGAGTAAAATAAGATCACTAAGAAGTGTGCAATTGGCGCCAAAAATGAATATGGGTGGGCAAAAGGTCTTATTAGTAACATTTTTTATTACAGAGTTATCATTATTTGTTGATTGAAGAGCAGCTTCGCTCTGTGCTGAATTCGTACTTGTATTTGCGAATTGATTATTACTAATCTCTCTTGAATTTCTTCTAGACTTTGGTTGGGGAATGTAGTTCTCAGGTAATTCAGCGAGAGAGGCAAATTTGTTGCTTGACGTTGATGGTTGATGTGAGTGAGATGTTGAACTTAGCTCACTGGAATTGTTTTTTAATCTTTTATCAGAGTTTGATTGGAAGCTATTAGCTGAACGTTTTAATTTATTTATTACGGTCGACCATTGAGGGTTACCGTCACCGAGACCGATTTCCATGGAGTCATCATCTGAATCACCAACGTTTTCATAAGCCATAGGTAGATGCTGGGTGTTCGTGGGTTTAATTGATGAACTGTGTTCACCGCTTTGTTCGATAGAGTTCATATTTGCGAGACTGCTTTTACCAGTAACTAATGATCTGAGGGAGTTTGTATTACCTCTTTTATTTAAGAGTGCATTTGAATTATCAATTAAATCACGTGTTAGAGAGTTTGTATTATCTCTTTTATTTACGAGATCATTCGGATTGTCAATTATTGCACGTGTTTTATTAAAATCACTGCACTTATCACTGCTTATGGGCCCCAGCATAAATGCTGGGGAGTGTTTTTCAACTTTATCACTAATTTTAAGATCAAAAGTTCACTTTCACCATAAAAAAAATATTAATTGTTTTTTTTTCTTTTTTTTCGGCCTCAGCCGTCAAAATTGTTCACCGCTTTTATAGCAAATTTAAGCTCTCTCAGCACACGTCTGTTCACAGTCGTAGTCCAAAGCGAACTCTAAACGTCTATATCCAAATTATTGAACTCAACACAAATTAGCTATAAATTTTAAACTATTCCATGAAAAACAACCAATTTCATTTCATGTTGAGCAAATTCACATGCACTCTAGTTTGAATATATTAAAAAATAAAAACATCCCCTTGTGCAGGCATCTCTTGCAGCAGCCAGCAATGTTTCCTTACTCTTGTCGCTCATATTCCGTAAATTGCACACTAAGGTCGAATTAGTCTTTTCAGCAGAAATTTTCACGCTCCTCTGACTAATTAGATTTCCTAATTAAATTCATTTTCAAATTCAACGCATGCATATTCATGAAAGCACATATCCGTTTTATATGGCAAATATTCTCGAGCTCGAGCTTATAAGGACGATGGTGAGGAAGCTCAGCAAAGAGAGAGAGTGAGAGAGGTGGAAAATGGCAAATGGCAACTGGCAAAGCGACCAACTTTCCATGAACAAAACCACCCAGCTAGACTATAAAAGGCTTTCGAAACAGAAATGGCAAAAAGGAAATGCGACCGCATA